>JAODUJ010219658.1:0-10501 GCA_027564615.1 Psolus chitonoides
GAATTGGAGAGGGGGGTGTCTAGCTTTTTGATTACTTGCCGAAGGACAATCTATGCGGTCATGACTGCGTGTGTATGTGAGTCTGTCTGTGTAACAACGCTAGTAACACCTCTATATTATCAGTGGCATGGTAGATTGATTTCAAAACTGGCACATGGATTGTCCATGATAAGTAGACGATTCCTTTTGTGTTTGGTACCAATCTCATTAATTTTCATGAATGGGCGGGGCTTAGACGAGTAGGTTAGCACGTTTGTGTATCTCATGCGCGGAGGGGCCAAATGTAATGTTGCTGCAAATTGCTCGTAACACCCTATATCAGCAGTTGCATGGGAGAGTGTGAGGGGGGGGGGGGGGGGGGGGGGGTTGAGGTGTTTCCTGGTACATGGGTTGCCCATGGTGAGTAGATAATCCCTATTGATTTTTGCGCCAATCTCAATAATATTCAAGAGTGGGCGGGGCTAAAAAGCATTTTTTCAAATGTGAATATTTCGGCAACCGTATGTCCGATTTTGTTCAAACTCGTTTTGGTGACATTTGTAGGAAGTAGGGTACACGTGTTGGTTAGTACTTTAGTGCATTTTATTATAATATTCATGAGGGGTGGGGCCAAATGTTATTCTACTGAAAATTGCTCATAACACCTCTATATCAGCATTGGCATACTTGGCACATAGATTGCCCAGGGTGAGTAGATGATCTCTATTGATTTTGGTGCAAATGACATCAATATTAATGAGTGGGCGGGGCCTAGAAGCAATTCCCTAAAAATATATCGGCCACCATATGTCTGATTTTGTTCAAACTTGTAATGGGACACTTTGTCATCTTACACTGATACCAATTAAGTTAACAATACAGTGTTTTCTGAGCAGGTTGCTAGATATGGCAGTATAACACATGTAATACATTATTATACCGGACTGAAACTGCACTTCAAAGAGGCAAGTAATCACAACACCTTGGTTTCCTGGTTATTCTCATGGGGTTGGTGCCGATGCAGGGTTCTCAAATGAGGACTATTGTCCTCCCTGGCACATTTTCTAACAAACTACACTAAATTAAACGCGTGTTTAGGAGCGTTAACTGTCAAGCGGTATGATTCAGATATTGTGATCTAATGATTGAGGGTTCCAGTCCTGACCGGACCGTCGTTTTACGTCCTTTGGCAAAACTGTCTCGATTGTTTCGATCTTCCCAGGAGGAAAAAGGTGTCTGCGAAGCCTACTCATAGTTGTGCTGTATTGTAGGCTTAGCTGCACCCATGGGAAGACCCAATGAAATACGGCGAAGTGACACACTTTACGTGGGTCGAGAGTGAATAGCCTAAAAGTTCACTCTAAACTGTATAGTTGGACAAGAGACACATGACAGGGATCTATTGTTAACTCGTTGTGTGTGCATGCAGAAACGTGGCCATCAGACGTAAAACATAATTTAATTTAGTTTCTAATATAGGCCTAGCTTCTACTGAATTTAGTTCACAACCAAAGTGTGTTTGCGTGTGTGTGTTAAGAACTGTACGTCAACTGCTCGGTGATTTTAGCCATATTCTGCCGTTTAAACGCAAGGCGTTTCAAAACGCAAGGCGTTTGTGCCGTTGGAATTTAGATATAAATTGTTACGAGATGGTAATAGCTGATGATTGATACATACCTGCACAAGTTGGTTCCACGTGGGAGTCCCATACGCCATACATACACACTGCACTTGTATTTCCACTGATATCATATCCTAAAGGACATGAATACTGCACTCTATCTCCATGAAGATAGGAATCTTGATCTGGTGTGGCAATAACATTTGGATCTACCGGAGCTGGGTTACTACACGGGGATTCTATAACGATGGAATTGTTATAGATATTAGAAGTTTTAATTTCATGTATATAACATACATATAACATAATTAACATTTCACGTTGTAATTCATGGTGAGGAAAATACACCACAAATAGAAAAAAACATTTAAAAACATTAATAATTTTTAATTTACAAATGATTCAGAATGAATCCTAAATATCATTGTGGTTCAAGGCAGTCGATGGAACGTACTTTGAACTAGTGTAATACATATGAACTCAATTGAGAATGGCAAGTTGCTGATCTTACGTGAACAAGATGGTTCCTGTTCCAAAGTCCAGTTTCCATAGATACAGATTGCATTACTACTTCCGACTAGGTCATATCCATTTGGACATGAATAGACAACCTCTGTTCCATTTTCATATGGGCCCGTGGCTGGAGCTTGGATGACCTGATAACCTGCTGGTGCAGTAGTGTCACATGGTGATGCTTTAATAAGATGAAAAACAAGAACATATTGATTAATTAACTATATATTGAACTTAGAGAAACGCCTGAGTACAGATCACAACAAGAAAGCATATACTAGGTTTGTAGTTCCTCGCCTTCGTTTTAGAAACATGACACCATGCATAATCGTAGATTCCCATCCTTGATCTCCACAAATAAATATATTTTCCATGTTCCTTTGTTAACTTCAGATGATATTTACCTACACCAAAATAGAACAGTGAAACCGTCAATGGCTCGCATGTATTTTGCATAATTAATAAGCGCACAGTTCAGGGAAGAAATAACCAAGTATTTTACATCATCTCAACTATTTGAGTGGGTGGGTAGAACAATTTCTCTTCATATCAAGATGATATAATATATTGTTAAACCCTTTAGCGTTTTGTAGTGCTTTTCCTTCACTGCTAGACTGGTTTATTTCAAATGTTTCTCTCATTTCTGTAGATCCAAGTTTGTTTAGAAGCAAATAAATGAAATGAAATAGGAATATTGCTGAAGAAGTCTACTCACAGTGAAGTCCTACATTGTCCCGCATTGTTGAGCTTGTTAAGTTGAGATTAGGCTTCTCCAAATCTTCACTATAGGATGGACATCGACCACTTAATGTAAGCCAAATGAGTTATTTGAATTATGCAGCATGATAAAGACTAACCACACTGTCGGTAGTGGGGCTATTTACGGAGAAGCGATACCTATTTTTGGGGTAACTCATTCCTTTGCGATTTTGGATTCAAGCCCAAAAACTCCACCTAAATACCACCAAATTTCCTGCCAGATAATGGGGGACAACGACCGGTTACACCTGGCCGATTCACGTCTCATATATGGGTATACCATTCGGCAACACCCGGTAGAATCCCGCGACGAAGTGGAGAGGCGGGATGGACACAAAGGTAGGTATCGCTTCTTCGTAAGAAGCCCTACTACTAACAGTGGGGTTAACTTACTTCAGAAGCTCACCCATCCTCTGGGTAACTCATTCCTATTGCGATCCTACTACCAGCGACGACAGCGGTGGGAATCGGTGGGGGATGCACTCACCTGAACTGGACCGGGTTGCATGGTTTCCTGCCAACAAGGCTCGAGAGTCTATGTAAGATAATAAGAAGGAGCAGCGCGCCCTCGTACATAGGCACGAAACGTTGCAGGCATCCGCACCTCGTCGGACAGAACGCCTCGCAGATGACATTTAGTGAACTTCCACGCCGCTGCCTGGGGGATCTTCCCTAAGGGAATTCTATCGGACGCGTTCAAGACGCCCACTGAGCCCGAACAACGTAGGCCCAAAGCGCACTACCCAGGAAAGGGGCCCCGAGTAGGACTCCTCGAAAGCCCGGGCTAACCAGCGAGAGGCAGTGTCTTTAGAGGCGTGAAAAGGAGGACGACGACACGAAAGAAGAGAGAACGACACTCGCTACGAAGGGGGCCGTGTCCTTTTAATATACCAGCGGAGCGTCCGGACTCGGCACCGCACTTCGTCGTCCCCGACCGAGGAGACAGACTGCGCTGATACGACGAAGATGGATGCCGGGATGTCCGCCGTCCGGGTTGGACTGAGGAACCATGGCCCATGAGCCGGGCAGACGCCAATCGGCTCGAAGCGTGTAAGACTCGGCTCCCAAGACAAGGCAGGTAGGCCGCCGCCCGTAAGGCCATCCCAATCGACAACTTCATCAATGGACACGAGTGCATTGGCTCGTATGGCGCGACCCCGTGGACCCTCGTCATGTCCCATGGAGCACTAGAGAACGCACACGGATCCTCTCAGCGCCAACGCCCGCACGAACGTGCTGAGACTCCGCGGACGAGACCGACCTGCGATTTGTGACCCCGGTAAGGATGGCGCAGTGGCTGACCAAGAACTTCTGATGGTAGGAGCCTGTCGCTCCAAACCACAGAAAAAAGTCGAAGAAGTACCCTCCTCTCGGAAGGCTGGCGGGACAGGCCCCACGCAGTCAAGTGGGGCACTTCCGGAGCCTTCCCCTCTCCGGAGAACGTGAGGGTAGATCCCCGCATACCGGGAGGGTGAGTGTGAAGTCCACCTGCAGGGACAGGAGGCGTATAAACCCAAGCCCATGACGGCTCTGACGGACGTCCTGTTCACGAGGGCGAATGGAGGAACGCATACATGCCAACGTGACCCAGTCGAGGGACAGCGCGTCCACCATCCTTGCGACCTGCGCGAGCGCTCTGTCGCAGAATCGTGGAAGCTTGAGTTTGAAATGGGACACAAACCCTTCCGGGGTTCAGAGACGTTGGGACACCTCAGTTATCACTGACCGGAGAGACTACTCTGAAAGTCCGAGGTACGCCCTGGACAGAGGATCCGCCACAGAGTACGACCCTCCCGGTTTTCGAGACGCCCGCACGGAGACTCCCAGTGACCGACACCACTGCAGCATATCCCACGCAACTCGCATTAGGCGCAGAAACTTGGTGTCTCCCTGGCGATAGAGGTACGATACGGTCATGGAGTTGTCCGAACGGAACAACGACCACCCATCCTAGGACCGACGCCTCGTGCCCCTAGAGGACACGGAAGGCTGCTTGAAGCTCCGGCGTTGATATGCTACGACCTGAACTCCTGTGCCCGAGCGTGGGCCAACGGGGTACCAGTCAGGGTGGCACCCCAGACCTGCAGTGACGCGTCTGTCATAACGACCAGCTGAGCTTGTGGTGTATCGAACACCACTGGAACACCTGCCTCCGAACACCACTGGAAAAAAACCGCCAGGTACGGCGCCCGAGGTCTCAGGTGGTGTAAATTGCGCTCAGCCGGCCGTAAGTTGGCCGGAAGGAGGAGCTTGGTTGGAGGTATATACGGACGGCACCAAGGAGCCAGGTCTACCAAGCCGGCCATGTAACACAGGGGGACCAGCGACGCTCTCGTAGGGAGGCTATCCAAGACCCGTCTGAAAGAGAAACTCGGTTGGACTACCTCCACCCTCTTTTGG
This sequence comes from Psolus chitonoides, assembly GCA_027564615.1. Lineage (NCBI taxonomy): Eukaryota > Metazoa > Echinodermata > Holothuroidea > Dendrochirotida > Psolidae > Psolus > Psolus chitonoides. The sequence continues at coordinate 5,273 of JAODUJ010219658.1, forward strand.
GTTGGCGTCACTCTGCCTTACCCCAGGTCGATATTTGCCCTGCGGGGATCACAGCCCGGGACGGGATGAGATTGGACCGCGCTGAAGTTACCAGCTCTCTCGACTCTTTAGTCCGGATGGGGACCGTGCCCGCGTCCCGCCTCGCACGATCTGGAGAGGAGAAAAGAAACATCTAGTCGTCAAGAACTATCTAGCTCTATATGTCCCGCCGGCTCCGAAAACCCGGGGCGGTGACGAGCCTTCAACGCTGAAAACCGGAGGTACGGGAGGGGGGCTGGTACCCCACGTTTCGCCATCGTACTACGGTACTGATTGTTGGGCACAACGGGTCCCTTGGTCAAGACTAGACTGATATGAACCTCGCTTTGGCCCCAGTATGTGGCACTACGTCCTGACAGGTGACGTAGAGACACCTTCCAATGACGCTGTCCAACTGCATGAACCGTAGCGGCACCCAGATAGGTCCCTGGTTAAGCAGTAGTAGGCCGGCCGAAGCCGTACGCCGTACCCTCATGCCGACAGGTTCCGATAATATGACCTTCCGTCTGTATGAGTCCCGTCCGTACAACCCACGTGTGTGCTACCCTACCTCTCTGAGGGCAAACCTATGTACGGACGCAGTCCCGACAGGGGCCCGAATTCACCATGGGCACAGACAGGCAGTTTACTCGCGCCTCTGACTACGCGAAGACCCGCTACTCCTCTAGAGTTACAATTTAGTATGTGATCTAGTCAATTCACGCACTTGGGAAGATAGGAACCACTGTAGCTAGTGGCCCCATCGGGGGAGTCGGAGCTAACAACTGTGTATTTTACTACTCTGCACGTGTGTCTTTCCAACCGTTTTGGTACCCAAATGGTCGCCTGTTGTTGACACGATTAGGAGACTTATAACCGGGCACCACAGGATTCCCCGGTTAATTTTTACCTGACACATGAGTGACTGATCCTGCACACGTGAGTCTCCCGAACCGTTAAGGCGCACAGCAGTGTCCCGGTTGTTTACATGTTTGAGAGACTGATAACCGTTACGGTCGTCTGCAGGGTTTTCTGGTTATTCTTACCTGTCACGTGACTTTCTGATCCTACTTACACCTTATACACGGTCTTATCGACTGACCTAATCAACGGATAACTTTCAGACTTAAGTAGAAGTTCGCCAGTTTTAGATCACCCTGATGTACCGCCATATGGGAATTCGACAGCAGGGATCGACCGTTATGGGGCCTGTTCTGGCCACTATAAGGTCTACACGCCTTATGCCTACGCACCACCTAAGTGTAAATCGCCTGAATAGACCCAGAGAGGCTCAGTCAGGTTTAAGCTCCAAGAACAGTCAGACTCCACACCTGGAGAAACAAAAAGACGAACATGTCAGTCAATAGGTCGGACCGACTGTGGGTAACGGTATATTGGCGGTAAATTGGCGCTAGGGTGGAGTAAAAAACAACAACGCAGTGTGAAAATACGAAGAAACTCCACCCCATTATTATATGTGACAATTCCAAAATGATGTCTGTATATGACCTTCAATCCGTTAAGGAGTTACATGCCAAAACGTAGCGCCAATGTGGAAATCCCGTCTTGGTACCCGGGTTATCTGTGCGCTTCGAGCATTTCGGTGGAAAGGCGCTATACAAATACGTGATATTATGATCATTATTATTATGAAACCCCCTGTGAAGAGGTCAAAGGTAGAGAGTTGTCCGTGCTAGATAGCAGTGTCTTCGACTCTTTGGGGAGCTGGAAGTACGATAGGCTCCAGGCACCGTACTATGTGACAAGTGTACACACAGTGTCGATTCCATCATAAATCCATGATAGCCCTTGAAGAGCTCCGTACAAGAAGATTTTTTCCCAAATGAGGCAAGAACAATGGACTACGGCATACTGTCGTCATGCATGAATTAGTGTTTGAGCGAAACAATACGACTTTACACACTTATTCCCCTCCTGTATACCTTCACTCTATAGGAGAGAATCCCGCTGCCTAGAAATGCAGGAGACGGCTCAAACTGACTACAAGACATTTGCGGTCCGGATGAGCTACGACTAAGCGGGAGGACCCGGGAGGACCCTTAAGGGCCCCGTGAAAACATCCCGCCCCGAAACGCAATGAATGGAGGCTCTGCACAGTTAGTGCATGTAATGGGGGCGGCGATGGCGGAAGCCGATCGAACAAGGCGATAGGATTCCTAGAGGCACATCGTCGCAACGGAACCGGGAAGGGGCTCGGGCTTAACTTATACTGATACTGTACCTAACTAGACTATATGAAAACGCCTCCGAATCGAAACACACACAAATGAACAAAGAAGATCTCGGCTTGAATGAATTTTGCCAAACTGGACAGAATTCCCCAAGTTGACTTGGAAGTCAAACCAAAATCAACCGTATCGGAGAAATAGTACAAGATGTTAAATTTTCGAAATTTAACCAAAAATTGATGTTTTCAGCAAAAATTGGATCGAACTTTAAAACATCTCATTGTTGTGTGTCTGTTACCAAGGAAGACCCTTCATGTAAACTTGAAAACTATACCGCCTGTTCTCATCTGAAACAAAATGGTTCCAAATGGTAAAGTTTCCTCTTTTGAACCAAAAATTGCATGTTTCACCCAAAATTCGATGAAGCTCTACAAAGTTCTCACACTAGTTTCTTAGCAAAAACAAGAGCCGACGGGCTCAGGGATTTCTTGCCTGTAGATTGAAAACCTGATTTTATTGTTTGACCTCTGTTGACTTCAGATGACCTCAATCGAAAGCAACAGGTTGTACTAGATGGTGAACACACACATACCAATATCTGTATTGCGAATTTGATCTAGACCTTCATACTACATTTAACTTTGCAGGTGTTGTCTCATTAGTTAATGTGTTTACGAATTTTTCAGTTTTGACCTCTAATGCCCTTGAAACAGCACCAAAAACAATTTGGTCCATGTTCTCCATATTGCAACCTACATTGAAACTATGAACTAAGTAGACATTTGCATTCTCCAGTTATGGCATTTTTAATGTTCTAAGTGTTTGACCTCTTCGACCTCCACCAAAAGCAGTGGAGACTGGAGACTATGTATTAGCTATGGTGAAAAAAAACAGACCAAGTAACAGCTCAATTGAAGCTTGCCCTTTCAAGTTATGGTGGTTACAAGGTTTTTGGTGTTTGAGCACTCTTGACCTGAAATGACTTTTGACCTCCACCAAAATCATGAGGGCCATATACTAACAATGATGTACACACATTCGAAGTATGGGCCCAATCGAAGATTGCCCTATCAAATTAGGGTGATTACAAGGTTTCCAGTGTTTGACCTCTGTTAACCACAAATTACTTTTAATCTCCACTTAAAACCGTCGGGACGATATACTAACTTCGATGAACAAACATACTAACTATGAGCTCAATTGAAGTTTGCCATATCAAATTATGGTGGTTACAACGTTTCTAGTGTTTGCCCTCTGTCAACCTCAAATGGCCGTTTGACCTCCAACAAAAACAATAGGAACCACGTGCTAACTACGATGAACATACGTATGAAGTATGAACTTAATTGAATTTTTATCCTATCACGATATGGTGCTTACAAGATTTTCAATATTCAATCCCTATTCATCTCAGATGACCTTTCATCTCTACCAAAAACAACAGGAACCATTTACTAACTCTGATGAGCACAAATATCAAGTATGACCTGCACTGAAATTTGCCTTATCAAGTTATGGTGATTACAAAGTTGTCAGTGTATCTGACCTATGTTCACCTCAGTTGACCTTCGACCTTCATCAAGAAGAATAGGGATCATGTAATAACTCTGATGAACACACACACACACACACACACACACGCACGCGCGCGCGCGCGCATATATACCCCAAATATGAGCCCCAATGCATCATGCCGCATCAAGTTATGGTAGTTACAACTTACAAGGTTTTGTTTTGTTTACCTCTGTTGAACTCAAATGACTTTTGACCTCCACCAAAAACAATCGGGACCATATACTAATTATGATGACCACACGTACGACGTGTTAGCTCAATTGAAGATTGTCCTATCAAGTCATGGGGGTTTCACAGTTACCAGTGTTTGACCTCTGGCAACCTTAAATGACATTTGACCTCCACCAAAACCAATAGAAACCTTGTACTAACTACGATGAACATACATACCAAGTATGAACTCAATTGAATTTTATTATATCAAGTGTGTTTCGGCCCACCAAAGCAGTACTAAATATATTTATAATAATAAAGAGGGTATTTCTGCAATCCATTGTTGCGATGGTGTGGGTCCATACCGCCCAGGGCGGTTGTTCTCAACCAAGCTACGAAAGAATTACTTGGGGTATATATGCGCGCGCGCGTGTGTGTGTGTGTGTATGTGTGTGTGTGTGTCGCATTCGAAGTATGGGCCCAATCAAATTAGGGTGATTACAAGGTTTCCAGTGTTTGACCTCTGTTAACCACAAATGACTTTAAATCTCCACTTAAAACCGTCGGGACGTTTAAATTGTTTTTAAATATTCACCCTATGTCTTATCTTTCAAATGAGCCTATTTTAGGCATATGAGAGTATTGGGTGATGGTTTGAAAAAATGTCCCGATACCGCAACATTTTCGGCCTCGGCAGGAAATGGGTTAACCAATATCTGATAGTTAACACGTCTACTTACTCTCATGATTTTCTTTTTTGAGACATAAATGACTTACGCAGCCCAGCTCATATATATATATATACCAGATTTAGAAAAAATGAGGGAAAAGCGTTTCTTTCTGCAAGAAATTGATAATTCATAAGAAATAACTGACAAAAACTCATAACATTGTCCACGTGTACACGCTTCCCCCTCGGAATTCTTCATATACACTTTCGTGAACACAATTGGGGATTACATTTGATAGCTAATAGGTTTGCATTCGTGAGCGTTACATCAACTCACAACTGTGATCCACACAGATATATTAGAGAAATACATTTGTGCTCACAAATGAAATTCTTATATTATTGTATTCACAATTGTGTATTTCCAACGTCAACTCTGAAATCGGACACAACATACCTTTCTTCGGCGTATTGTGACTGTGCATACAATTACATTGATATACTGCAGCCATATTGGGATCATACATTTGTAGGTACTATTATTATCATTATTACAAGCATTTATATGGCGCTCTACAGAGAACAGAGCGCCTTACAAAGAACCAAAGAGAAGAACAATACAAA
>JAODUJ010219769.1:0-10501 GCA_027564615.1 Psolus chitonoides
AAAGAGGTCAAAACTGAACTTTTCGAATATTACGTAATATTCTTCATAACGTCACGAGAGGTACCGATATCGGCAAAAACAGTACATGTAATATGGGAAATTACAAAAACAAAAAAAACATGCCTCTTTCAACTATTTTGCAGTACATTATATTATGGAGAATTAAAAAAACAAAGAAAACATGCCTCTTTCAGCTATCTCTCACAGCGAGGTTTCAAAACAGTAATTCGGTAAAATGTAACAAAGTTTTAAGTAAGATATCAATATGTATAAAATCTGCATTTTTGTACCCGTAGATGGTAGGATTGTTTCTGTAAAAAGCGATAAAATATGCGTAAATAACGTGCGTATGGTATTCTGGCCAGTTCACCCTTACCCCAGCATACGCAGCGAACCTCGCAAAAAATATGGGTAATTTGTTCATTCAAAATTCTATTGAAAAATAACCAAGCGATCTATAGTTCTGACTTTCGGTGTGGCGGTTTCTGGCATATGAAGGACCTTCCCAGACAGTTTAAAGCGAATGGATGACGTGTCGCTTGACCTTCAAAGAATAGTGTGTTTGAGCACTCAAACACAGATTGTCAGTTTAAATCAGCTTAATTTCTTTCAGTGTATTTTGCGCTTCTGTTCTGTTGGTGGTAGCGTGGTGTAATGGACTGAGTGACCGCTTCCTCAGCGGCCCGGGTTCGAATCCGGCTCGGGCTAGATGCTAGCTCGTTAAAAGCTGGTCTACAGTTGCTGATGGTTTCGCAATTTCGGTTTCATTGTAATGGGGCGATTGGCTCCGGGAAATTAGGTTTATTGGATTCATTCGGCCCGGCTGCTCTGCAGTGATGACGGACAAGTTGCTACCACCTCTCTCAGCATTTAGGAAAGTGGCTGAGGGTTCACTCACTCACGTCCGTCGGATAGGGACGTTAAATGTCGGTCCCGGATGGGATTGTGATTGTACACGCCTGCCTCGTTACTCTCTGAACACTAGTCGAGAAGAGAAGGCGGATGCCGGTGTTCATCCATGACACGCTTCAGGGTTCCTAGATGAGTCGCAATGGCTTCCTGAACCCGTTAATTTAAATATTTTTTCTAAAACAATTCTACAAATATCATATATTATATTATCCGTCAAAATATGTCGATACCACACCATCAACTCAGAAATATTGTTCTGAATAAAAGACTGGAATGCGGTTAATTGCTAACACACATCCCACCGTACAGCCATATGCTGCCATAGCGGTGCAGGTGTTACTATGCAATAGTTCTTCAGTTCTTAGTCGGCCGCTCGTAGATGGTCATATGATAAAACTATGACGAATACTATCAAAATCTGCCCGAAACACACATCTGCCGCACCTAGATTCAATCTTGTTCTCATGCAGTTCAAATTTGCGATCGCGACTTGCTCAACCGTGCAGATATTCGATCACAGAAAACACGTCAGAACAAATTTGACTGAATTTGACATTTGATGGAACGTAATATTTTTCGTCACAAAGGAATAATTTGCGATCAAACGTGAGTTTTCCTAATATTTCTTGGATAAGAAACAGAAAACAAAATCTTTTGCACTCCCAAAAGTAAAATTTCTTTCCTACCAGGCTCAGGCGCGTAGCCATACAGACTTTGCCAAGGGATGGGGCGAAATTAAGGTACGATTGCACAGGTTCCAAAAGCGAAGCCAATTTCGCTATCGGGAACCACTCTCCCCCCTCTTGTAAGAAAGTTGTAATATTTTGGAGTTCCAAATGCAGTTTCGAACGTTTACTGTGATATTTCAACTCATTTGATTGCAAATTTGAAATGAAGCGTATTTCGCGATCGCGCAACTACCGCGGGCCCCCTCGTAAGAAAGTTTTGGTGCAGCATAGTAGTCTACGTTTACTGCGAAATTTCAACACATTTTGTTACTTGGGAGAATGACAATAAGATTAAAAGATAAATATTCCCAGGGGGGGGGGGGGACTTTTGCTCCATATTGGTCAATATGCCATCCACGAGAATCTGTTATTTTGGACCTGGTCGTTATCCAAATTATAATTATGTGACCCAATATAGCAGCCAATTCGGGGACCTTTCCTACGCATTATACCAGACATGGCATACCCCTAACTTATGGATGGAACTTATGCGATGTAAGTGTGTTACTCTGTCTGGAAATGCATTTTCCTATATACGCATCCCGAGAGGCGCTCCTACCTGGATTGTTACGCTATAGTGATGCTATCTTGCCAGAAATGTAAAAGGACACTGCTACCATTGATTTAATTTTTGTTCAAATTGACCAGGATTTTTCGTTAAAATAACTAGGATCGTGAGGCTCAGGTTGGATATTGATACAATGCCAAGTAAATTTAACCGAAGTGTCTTTGCAGTGTATAGTGTGTTTTTAACTTATACACGTTACCGACGCCGACAATGACCCATTACGGCTATACATATTTATATAAACTATGTATTTATTTTTCGGCCTATATTGCTTCTAAAATGTTAAAATATGAAAACGTATACAAAAACAGGAACCCACACAAATGAATCGCAAGTGAGAGAATCGATACAGCCTATACACAAGTGAACAAAATGTACCATACTATAGAGAAAGAACCAAATTGCTCTTTTGCACAATGTGAATCGAATTAAAATGAGATTTTAGAATTCGAACCAGCGTGTGACCTATTTGTTTCTATATGTTTCTATACTTTTAGTTTGATCATAAATTGGAATAAGAGTTCGATCAGACGCCCTTACCAGGTCAGAACACACGCCTATTGACAGCAAAAACAACAAACTCGCTGCTTGTATTCGCTCGGATTTTATTGAACCACATACTTGCGTCGTTATGTATATGGGTCTTCAATACGAGGTCAATATATACCGGTATGAAATGATGAACTAATACAGAGGAAAAAGTGAAAAAAATATCTTTGAAAGGATAGTCCCGACCAAAATGAATACTTGATATGTTGCAGAGCAAAATTTACTCTATTATTACCCATCGTTCTCGACATCTCACTTTTAATAGTTGTCAAATTAGCTGACAAACACCGTTTAGCATCGATCTTATGATGCCACGGTTTCACGTTGTCTACAATAGCCTATGCATTTCTTTATAATTGGATGACTCATTTTCCTTGAAATTTTCCAGTTTTGATTTTTTTTAACGAAGCAGTCACTATGCTAATTTTGTTTTTTTTCAAACACATAACCTGGGAACGTGGTGTGGTATAAATCAGTTAGACTATCAAGACTTTAGATAAAGACATCACAAATTTGACCAGATGCTCAATTGAAATTAAGATTTTTAGAACCTTAAAAACTTAATAACTGGATAACCGGACATGCTATTGCGATAGGACTCTCACCATCGAGTTTAGTTTTGCATCCTCCTAATTGTCAGAAGTTTTCATTTTGGTCTGCTAGACTATTCTTTTTACAAGTAGCGCTACAAAATGCTTCTGATCTTAAAGCATCAATCTGAGATTTGTTCATATACCCATCCCAACTGCAAAGAACACGGGCAGATCTAAGGTGGTTGTATAGGAGGGGCCAAAATGATGAATTAGTGATGTGTACTCTAGGGGAGGGGTCTAAGGGGAGAGCAATGTCTGTATAATTATCGGTGTATAGATGCAAAACAGTGCTAGCCTATATTTTGTTAAAGAAATGTCCATTTGTTGGAAAATATATAGTACGAATGAACGGATTAGTAACTCATGGCTGTTATTGGGCAGGGGGCATTTGCGCAACAATGGGCAAGGAGGCGCTCAAGACAGCCCACATTGTTCGCGACATCCCGGTAGCGTCACGCCACCGCGCCCCTGCATTTCCCTGCTAGATGTATCCCCTCGCTACTCGCAGTTTCGAGGGTGTCGTGGCCAGGGGAAGAGCTGGGGTCACATACGACCCAGACATGGTCTATGGGGTTAAGTGCTTTGGCGGCTGGGCCTAATTCCTTGGCACGTCTGTGGGAAGGGCCATGGCGCTGTTGCCCCCTGTATCCGCTAGTGTTAAAAAACAATATGTAGGTCATACTTGTTATCAAGACGATCAGGATTAAGAGATTTCTAGGCAAGTTCCAAATCAGAAGTCGCTTCCTTCGGGATTATATTTGCAATGAAAGTTTGAAAAACTATTTCCGATGAGCCCACAAAACAAAAATTTTCCAATGTGATATTACTTGGTCCTTATATTTTTGTTCGCACGAGTTTGGTAGGTTTTCGGAATACAGATGTGCTTGATGATGTTTTATTAGTGAATAACTTGCCAGTAACCTTGGTATTTTCTTTTTCTGAACTCAGATTCAAGCTTTAACTATTTGGAACGCAATACAATATATTGTACGATATTTTCATAATGGTAGAGGAAGTTTACTAGGTCATACATTACTGTTTGATTTGTTTTGATTTGATTCATTTTGTTTCTTCACGTGCATATATACATTATGAAAGGAAGTCTCCTAAAAAGCACAAATCGGCTTAACAAAGTAGGAGACTCCCTGCAAAAAGAAAGAAAATATTTACATTTGTTCAAAAGAAAATAAATGAACTGTTCATTATATAATTATCGTAAGAATAATTACCCAATACGCACGATAGTAGCTACTGGATTAATTAAGTAGGATATCAATACTAACCGTCTTTGCATTTAGCTATTAGAAGACGAGCCCACCGGCTCGCCCATTAAATATGCAATATATACAAAGAGTTGTTTTTTACTTAATAAAACTTAGACATAGAAAGTAGTGTGCTTTTAAAGCTATATAAATATTAGTAATAATGTGCTACGGAATATTTCAATCAATTGAAACTGATATAGGCCTAGTATAGTGAGGTAATACAGCAACCTTATTTATGTTGAGAGTGTCATAAGTCTAAACAATAAACATAGCTATTGATGAATGACTTTGATACTATTACTCCTCCTAGTGATTTTAATCATTTAAATTGTTATTCATCGAATACGTGTCATAAATAAGACTGATTTTCTTCTTGACAGTACAGTGTTATGGAAAATTATATTTAAATTCGTATTATAAGTATCACCTTGGCGTACACACCGGTTGTACCATTATTACGGTATCGTACTACATCTGTACACGGTACTACGTCGGTACATAGCCAAGTATAGTTAGAGCATCGGCCTTGTAGCCGGGATCGTCAAGAGTTCGTCTCCAGTAGGGTCATACAGAAGATTTGAAAATGGTACCTACTGCTATTTGTGCATGTTGGTTTTCAGCATTGAACAATGAAAGAGTGACAAACGGGCGTGACACTCTCGTGAGGATCTCATCGGTGTGCTAGATCTCCAGCTCAGGAGTGTTGCACAGTATCATACCATAATATACATGGCATCTACCAGTCTATAGCATTTATACTTATGTATAGGCCTAGTATTTGTATACTCTATCCGTGAGCTATTCATGACAGTATAAATTAAACGTGGTCGTCATCTTTGCTATTCATTCGTATGTGCGTATATTATACACCCTCTCAATCAAATCACTTAACATACTATGAGGAGAGGAAACTCTCAATTACTCGTTCTATTTTTGCGGTCGGTTCACATTCCTCTACGCATCGCTGAACAGAGATTGTATAACAAATACAATCGGAAAAGCCACCTAATGTTTCGTAATAAACGAAAAGCAAATACCACACATGATATTATCAGTTCAATTTCTTTGGAGAAGTTCATTTAGTCAACCGTTAATCATATAATTATCGACCTTGAGTTGGACAGCAATGCGAACCGTCTTTTGATTCAGTATCAATATTTGTTACCAGAGGATATGTGAACAATCTATCTCTATAGCAATTAGGCTAAACATGGTTTTGTTGTTTTTTGGTGTCTTCTATCAGTCGTATGTACGTTATATATACGTTCCTAATTAAATAACTTAACATACTATGAGAGGGACAACTCAATTGCTTGTTATATTTTGGCTGTCGGTTCACATCACTCTACGCTTCGCTAAACAGAAATTTCTATATACAAAATTCTGAAAACGACCTAATGTTTCTTATTATACGAAAAATTCGTAATATTACATGTGATATTATAAGTCCTCAAAATCCAAGTGGAAGTTCACTAAATAAACACTTACTGTTCATTAATATGTAATTATCCCTCTCAAGTAGGATAGCAATGCTAACCGTCTTTTCCATAATTTTTACATTCATTACTACAGTGCATGTAAATATTAGCCTACCCGTGAACTATATCTATCTCTAGCAATTAAACATTTTTGGTTTTGTCGTTTTTGCTGTCTTCTTAGCAATTCATTCGTACGTGCGTTATATATTATACGCTCTTAATTGAATCACTCAACATAGTATGAGGGGTGAAACTCAATTACTCGCTTTATTTTTGCGGTCAGTTCACATCACTCTACGCTTCGCTAAACAGAGATTGTTTTGAAAAATAGAATCCGAAAAACGACCTAATGTTTCTTACTAAACAAAAAGCAAATACCACATAATATTATCAGTGTTCAAAATCTTTGGAGAAGTTCACTAAATCAACAGTTACCGCAATTATGTAATTATCGTATTAGACAGCTAGAGTAGGATAGTAATGCTACCCGTCTTTTCGTTTAGTATTAACATTTATTACCACAGAGCAATTACACATGGTTTTGTCTTTTTCACTGTATTATTTGCTATCCATATGCGCGTTATATATATACGCTCTTAATTGCATAACTTATCATACTATGAAAGAGGGAACTCAATTACACGTTTTATTTTTGCAATCGGTTCACATCCCCCTACGCACCGCTAGACCGAGATTTATATTGAAAAATATATATATAAAAATCGGAAAAACGACCTGTTGTTTCCTATTAAACGAAAAGCAAATACCACATACGATATTATCAGTGTTCAAAATCTTTGGGGAAGTTGATTTAGCTGTTTAGTCAACAGTTACCGTTAATTATATCAGTATCGTCCTTGAGTAGGACAGCAATGCTAACCGTCTTTTCATTTAGTGCTAACATTTATCACTGCGTGGCATCACTGGTATGTATGGGATACTATCTATCTATCTCTAGCAATTAAACATGGATTGGTCTTTCGTATACGCTCTTAGTTGAACCACTTAACATACTATAAGAGAGAAAACTCAATTAATCGTTTCATTTTTGCCGTCGGTTCACTTCCCTGTACACATCGCTATATAACCAGAGATTTGTATATTTAAAAAAATCCGGGAAAACGACTAAAAGCTCTGGCTAGCCGTTTGTCACGTTGGGCGCATGTCTTTTTTTACGATCGTTGTTATTATAAGATTTTACTAAACCCGATCGCCGGCAGTTTCCTCAGGGGGATAGACAGGTCAATATGCATTCAAACAATTTCAATGGACAACATATTTTTGTCTGAAATGGATTAGTTTAACGAAACTATTTTAACTATTTACAAAACGATTGAAAGATCACCGGGCGTTTTCTGTAACTAACGCACGCGATGTCGTCACACGGTTTATAATATATGCTGATGTAGCAGTGTGTTAGCAATCAAGATATTTTGACCAACCTTTTATTGAGAAGGATTTAGGCGATTTTGCATTTGTTTTTAATGGGGATATAAAATCTCTTGAATTTGATGTCTTTTTTCAGAGTCCTGTAGAGTGAATTCCACGTGCTAAATATCGAAACGGATAATAATAAAAACAAAAAATAAATAAATATATAGGGTATATGAAAATTAAATTCAACATGCTAAAAGGTCTTGTTCTGTTTGATTTTTTAGGTTTATTATTTTAAATGATATTATGGTATGTTAATTTATCATCTATACTGAGAAACCTTTGTGATGTCACCGTTACATTTGGGGCTGTATTCGTAGGTACTAACAAATGTTTTTGGAAAATTGCAAGACAAAAATAAGTAGTTCAATTATAACGAAAGACATGTGTTTATGTGTAACACCATATGATTTGTTTTTAAAAGTAAAACGAGAACGAGCATAACTCGTGAAAGCTAGTCCCAAATAAAGTCTGGGGGGTTGTTGAGTCTGGGGAGCAGTTGTTCCTCCAAAGTCCTGTCCAATCCTGAGTAGATTCCTATTCAGCACAGTTAGTTCTGAATTTGATCTGTTTACAATGTTTTTCAGTGTTTGACCTCCGTTGACCTCAGACGACCTTTGACCTCTACCAAAAACGAAAGGAATAATCTACTGATTGTGGGGAACATATTCAAGTATGAACTTGATCAATCTAGGCGTGGTCGACAGCGTTTTTACAAGGGAAAAGTACCAAAAATACCTAAATTTCACAAAATGTTCATTTTGACAGAAAATGTGCTCAAACCTTTACCAAAATTATAGGGATCCCTGTACCCATTATCTGGAACCTACAAACTGAGTTTGAACTTGATCTGACCAGTCATGGTTGACTTACACTTTTTCACAATGTGTTCAGTGTTTGACCTCTGTTGACCTCAGATGACCTTTGACCTCTCCCCAAAACAACCGGGATCATGTACATATTATAGGGAACGTATGAACTTGAGAGAAGACATAAGAGAATTCCAACTCTCACGATCCCTTATTCTGTATTGATCAAAGTACCATACATGGCATTAAGTGAGGTGACCAGTACCGCAAATATCCGGCAGATTCGGGGACAGTGAATATGCCTTAATACAACACACTAAATGTATTAGTCATTGCCACTTTTGATATAATGGCGTTAACCAAATGTGAAACATGTGTCTCAAAATTATTCAAAATACCAAGGCAGGCGACACGTTGTCGTAAAAACATGTTATTGTGACCTCATATAGGCCTAATCCTTGTGAGCACGGGTGACGGTCTGATGGATTCGTTAGCAATTAAAAACTTAGAGACTCTACCAGTTCCTGGTTTTGTTGAAATGACCAACTATCACATTAGAACGTCATCAACCAGTGATTTCAGTTACAGACGTTTCAGTGTTAACAAAGATGTTTTAGGTGGTCTCTCTGGACTAGAAAGATTCCGGATTCAGTTGGAATAAGTGTAGTTTCAAGCCTGTTAAAGGTAGTATATCACAAATTTCTAACCACCTAAAACCTCATTTTCAACTGACTATATAAACCTACAACCAGAACCCACAGTCTAGTGTCATCTGCCAATTTTTACTTCCCAATAGCAGTAATGTGTCTGCATTGAAGTTCCAAAACTTCTTACATCAATTGAAGAATTTTGAGGTTCTGTAGGACGGGCAATACTCATGCATGTGAATTTCCATCGTGATACAAGTTGTTTGAACAAATTGAACCCAATGTGTTATCTAGGGTTGGTGATGGTGGTGTTCCGTGTTCTACCAGTAACAGTGGAGATAACTCATCATCGTCTTCAGTTAGCCTATGTGTTAAAGATAGTATCTGTGTTCGTTTCGCCACAGCACTATCAGTACAAAGTGTACATATGGTGTTATAATACTTTACGAAGATGCACATATTAAAACTGTATTTTTTAGGTTTTCTCGCATAATTATCAGGTTTTCGGATTTGGCCGTTGGCCCGTGCATATTCTCGTCGTGTGAAAAAAGCAAACACACAAATTTGTCGCCGTCAAGTTCTACATTGTCAGGCTTCAATTCGTCTCAAATTGGGCAATTTACGAGGAGAAACGTTCGTATAGGCCTAAATTACTAATGAAACATATAGTAGAATATCCATTTTGAGATGAGAAAAGTGTTTCTAACACCCCGACACGGCAACACAGACACTCGCTTCAAGCTTGTGCATATTTCGTGTTGTCCCCTATGCAGTAGACTTGCCGAGATCTCTCATGATTACTTATCTCCGTCACTGTTCATGATTTTGATATGTACAACCTCTGTCTACCCAAGTTTCTGATTTGTTGCACGAAGTAATGAGTGCAATAGGGGATATTCTCCATGCAATTTTTGGTAGAAAATTGCATCATGGGAGTCCGTGACGTCATACATTCACGTCTGTGCGTGATGATCGCCAGTGTAGATTCAGCCCTGGAAGTTACACTCGCGTCGAACTACATGTCGGCTTCGACGCATGCGCAATCGGCTGAAGAAACCCCCTATTTGTTGGTGCTTCGTGCGATGTGTGCTCCGTGTGATGGCTCCATGACAGGAATCCCAAACGCATATAGTCAGCCGATACGCATAGCTGACGCAGTCATTACTGTGGCAAAATGTATCACTTCCCAGTAAATATTATGTATTATGTAAGTATTATGTATTAAGTATTATGTATTAAGTAGTAGGTAGTTCGTATTATCATTGGCGTACGAGGCAGGGGGCTGCGGAAGATGCAGCCCTCCCATTCGGGCAGACTATACGCTCTTTTTCGGGCATTTTCAGGCAAACTTGTGACAGATTTTCGGTCGAAAGAGCCTCAGCCCTCCCCCAATTGAAAATATTCCCGTACGCTTATGAGTATCATGCATTATGTATTTTGTCACCCGATGTCCATAGCCTCCAACAGTCACTACTGACAAAAGTGTTTAATTCCCAACACATGTGAAATCACGGAACA
>JAODUJ010219880.1:0-10500 GCA_027564615.1 Psolus chitonoides
TACCCACCAAGTATGAGACCGATCCGAGTTACTCTCTTTGAGTTATCGTGATTACAAGCCGGCGTCACACACACACAGACAGACACACACACAGACACACACACACATGCGTGACTGCATAGATTCCTTTTTGCAAGGAATCAAAAAGGAAAACAATTTTGGGTTCAGCAGTTGTGCATGGAAAGCAACTTAACAAAAGCGAGTTACTTAGTAGCTGAAAAATCGCACAAGGAAAAACAGTACACTATCACGGATAAGATCGATCATGGCTGATAAATTTGGCCAGGGGAGCGATGGGTCGCGGCTGAATTATGGAGATTTTGATTGGGTCATGGGCAAAAGAGGTTGTCGACCCCTGCTTTAGACCATGCCTGTGTCGCATGTGACCCTACCTCTTTCCCCTGGCCATGCATAGCTCGACACTGCCAGTAGGAGCTGCAAATTTCGAGCAGGGGGATGCAGGTGCACTGGGGCGTGACTACCCCAGGCTGTTGGGAACAAAAAGGGCAGACTTAGGCCTCCTCTCAGCCATTGTCACACAAATTCCACCCTGCCTAAAATTAATGACAGCAGTGGGTTAAAGGATTTAATTAGGAAATTATAAATAATGCCAGGAGTGCCAGAGTTAAGAGAGCACATATACATTTTAAACACTTAAGCTAATGCACACAATTTACCATCATAGCCCCTGAGAGATGATATTGGTGTATTCACTGGTTCCTGAGACGCATCTTCGATTTCATAAGATGGCTTCCCCCGGGGTGTTGTAGAAAGATCCAGCGGTGGCATTGTTGGGGGCCTACGGAAATCTGTAACTAGAAGCGACTCATTCCAATATACTCCTGTAAAACAAGAAAGCCATGGATTTTGTGTGATTTCTTGTGCAAACCAGTATGCTTTATACCACTAGCATATATTGGTGTCAAAAGTGGGGAGGGGGGAGAGGGGTGAAGGAGGGATAATGTACCAACATGTACAAAAGTTTACTGATAAAACCCACACATGTACTGTCAGAACCTTTTTTCACACCAAAAGTGGTTGAGGCGTCCCCTGCTACCTCTCTGGTTAGTGGCTACGCTAACAGTTCATACCAGTCATAAGCCGAGCCCAAACTATGATGTTTGTAAGGGTTTAAATTGATATGGCCAAGGTGATGAGGGTCATGGTCGTGTGGCAACTATGAGATTAATTTAGGAATATTTTGTCACTTATCTCATAATCTTCATTGTATGACAGTTATTCAGTTATTCACCTGTATATGTATACAAGGCATGAGATTCATCTTAGTGTGTATAAGTGAGGTTAACATGTAATGTTCACAAAGCATTTCATCATTCAATGGTAAGATAAGGTAGTCCCATAGCTCTTAACAAAGCTCTTGGGGTGATGTGTGGTACAGAGACATCACTTCAAGCCCAACGGCATAGTAAGGTAGGTGGGCACGTCTTTCCTCGCCGCCTTTCCTCCCCAGCGATATTGAATCACCAGGTCCCCATGCTGGGTGGAGAGGAGGATGGCTTTAGGTTACACGTCCGAGCCGTGACTCGAACCCAGAAACTTCAGCATGCGAGGCAAGTGCTGTGATCACTATACCACGACCAACCAAATCATTCAACAATCGTGTGCTAAATCATTGGTATTCAAACTAGGGGTTGCAACCACACTTACAATTTTGTAGTGAAATCAGAAATGCTTAGACGGAAAGAATTGAAGAGAAGTGTGTGGGATACGCTGCGAGCAGCATATTGCTTGCGGGCATTCATTCATCCCCTGTCTCCTGGCTTTTGAGCCAGCTTTTAATTTCCAGATGATAGAGCTGACTGCAGTTTCCTGAACAGCAGTTTCCTTCCCCAGTGTGTACACCAGGTATTCATCATAGCTGAGTGGGCTGGGTTGCACCCAGGCCAGATGAACTGGCGAGTGAGACAGTGGTTATAGTTTGTGCCCAATGGAACCCTCCTGATGAATCCGGCCACCTAGCATGTTGATTTAATTCCACTTGCCTAAGGAAGAAACCGAAGCCCACCTGTATGTTTGTAACTGCATACAGCACATGGTCAATTCCACATACTAGGGACAAACTGGAAAACTTATGTATTTTGATAACTATAACTGCTATAATAACATGTGTAGTATCAAATGAAAATGGCCAACATGCTCTTTATTATGAGTGACCTCACAATTACATTGGTGAAGGTTTTCTATCACTCACTGGGCAAATCTCTATATTAATCTTTGGTAAAAGTGCCAATTTGTTGATGATATTTTAATTAGGGTGTATTTCCATGCTTTCTGATTTTAGTAGTTTAATATAGAATACAAAATTAATGCAAGCATGTCCTTGAAGATTTCTTTCATTTTCTGAAAGTTGACTATCACTTATACTAACTGGGTGACATTCTTTTCAGACACCATTAAACACTGCCTCACACATTTTGTAACACTGTCACGCTACTAAAATTGCAATTTTTCAGAATTAATGAATGATATCTTTTAGAACTGTTTTTCAATTACTTCAATGTTTATACTGTTTTATAAAATGTTCAATCTTCGAATTACTATAATAAACTCACAGAATTTTATAACAATAATTTTTCGATCCACATTTTACAGATTTTGTGATGTAATACCCGTCACACCCTTCTCAGACAATAAAAAAGTACCTAACACTTCCAACTTGAGATTGTTTTCATAAATTGTGTACCTCTCAACTAAGACTACTGTTACCCTGTACAATATTTAACACATCTATCTTGGTGTTCAAAATTTATGTCTAAATTGTAAAACCCGTCACATGGAATTGACCATATATATCACCTACAGTACCCAAGGGAGTCGGCGGGGGTTGAGATATAGTCACCGGTTGCACAAAGGCTTGAAATCTGATGAATAAGCTATATGTCACATGACATTCTGTGAAATTCACTTTCCAAATGATTCCCGACTTCCGAGCAATGAGAGCGACAAATTGAAGGCCCTCATCTCTTGCCCCAAATCTGCCAAATATCTGTGGTAATGGTCAGCTTATTTGAATTTGTGTATGATACTTTGACCAATACATAATGAATTGCATACATGATGTAACCAAGGAAACAGGTAAGTAAAGCTTGTAGATATCCACACCAGGTCAGTTTGGGGATTACTGGGTCCTGGAAGGGTGTGCGCGATATATATATATTTTTTTCATACCGACCGACCTTACTGTACATGATGCCTACATTAAGCCTTTAACCCATGGCTGACATTAAGCAGGGGGGAAATTGTGCGACAACGGCCGAGAGGGGGCTTGAGTCTGTCCCTTTTGTTCGCAACAGCCCAGGGTCGTCACGCGACAGTGCCGTATCCCAATGCACAAAATTGAGGCATCTACGGGCAGTTTTGAGCTGTGCGTTGCCAGGGGAAGACGTAGGGTCACATGCGACCCAGACATGGTTTAAAGGAATATACTGTGGACAGTCGCCTGCCAACACATCTCTGCAAAGCGCATGACGTGTTTCCATGGTTACTACACACACAAAAGTAGTTTTATTTGAGTTTTTACCCATGGCTGACATTAGGCAGAGGGGAATCAGTGCGACGATGGCCAGGAAGAGGCTTATTTAAGTCCGTCCCTTTTGTTCGCAACAGCCTGGGGTCGTCACGCCACAGTGCCCCTGCATCCTGATGCCCGAAATTTGAGGCATCTACTGGCAGTTTCGAGCTATGCATGACCAAGGGAAGAGGTAGGGTCACATGCGACTCGGACATGGTCTAAAGGGTTATGGGTTATAATCAACCTATTCTCGGCCGGCACGTTACTGCTGCATGGATATTGGCCTTTTAATTAAGCCTTCTAGGCGCACAGAGCCAATTTCACAGGGGGCTTTGATGAGACAATAGCATCTTAATTGAGAGCTGAAAATGCAGCTGCCACTGGCCCTTTGTCCGCCTCATTCCAGCAGTGTCACGCTCTAGTGCCTCTGCAGCCCCCTGCTCGTCAAATACTGGTATGTAGTGCAGTGACGAGCCCTGTGTGACCAGTGCCGGAGAATCAATCCTCTCTCAAGGAACTACCCTAACAGTATGGCTGCTATTATTTATATCTTGTGTCCAGCCAAGCCTATCCTGTGGACGCGTTCCGGTAACCAAGGCTACGACTGGTTGTACGACCAGGTTGAGGTGGCAGACGACTTCAGGGACTCCCTTCACTTTGTGTTTGAGGGATACGCAGGGGATGGTTACCAAGGTGATATAGCACTGGATGACCTGAGGGTCATAAATGGATCCTGCCCCGGAAGACGTGAGTATTTGTTGTTTATATTCCTTCAGAATTTTCTTACTTTTTCTCTGGGTATAGCAAATAAAGTAAGTTGGTGTTCAGCCCCCAAAAAATCCTACAAAATCTCAATGTTTACTGTACAGTTTTGCCACCACATGCACAATGATTTTGCCCTGCAAGCAAACCAGCATGACAACCACTTGGTATGGTAGTTCCTTCAAAACTGTTTAAAAAAGGGGATTTAGTGTATTTCAAAGTGAAGGTGTTATTGGAATTAATAGATATGGGTTACTGCTTACTTTCATCTTAGAAATATATTGCTGAAGTCAAGAAGTATTTACCTCGACCTGTTCTATCACAGCTGGTTCATTCGTTTGTAGCATCTCGTTTTGACTATGGAAATTTTCATCTCTACTATTATAAGCTTCAGCTCATTTAAAAGGCAGCTGCATGTTTGACTGGTAACAGGAAACAAGATCACATTACACCCATTCTAAAAGATCTTCACTGGCTTCCCATTGAGCAGCGTATTGCTTTCAAATTGCTGATTCTCACATATCGCAGTGTCAACAAAATGGCGCCATCCTACCTTTGTGATCTTATTGAAGTTTACCATCCCAGCTGTACTCTCCGTTCCAGCCAGTCACCCAATCTGCTCCAACCTGCAACTAAATACCGTTTCGGCGACATGGCATTCAGATCTGCATCTCCAAGACTTTGGAACTCCCTCCCATCTATGAATTCATTTAAGCGGAAACTCAAATCCCATCTTTTTCATTCTTATTTTGTTTGTAAAGCGAATTGAACATTTTTTTCTGGATATTTGCGCGCTATATAAATTATAATAATAATAATAATTATTATTATCATTATTATTATTATTACTACAAGTAAATTCCAAAAGGCAAACACGTCTGTCCGTAACAACAACAGAGTTACTCTATGTTACTGTTACCAATGTTCAGATACTTTTCAAATGTCAGTGACATTTGCAGACCTACCATCCTAAAATTTTGTAAACCTGGAGATTTTCAGAAAAAACTTGGAGATTGGTACCTCAAACCTGGAGATTTTCAATTTTTTCCACGGTAAATCTAACAAATCTCAAACGATAAAATTCCAACAAGCTATATTTGAAATACAAATTTTCCTAAACAACTGGATCGGAAATAACTTTTATTCTTTCTTTTAAGACCGTGAATGCCCACAAAGTATCATTATTAAAATAGGGGATATTCTCCAGCCAACTGTGCATGCGCTGTGACGTCATTTTCACTTTGCTGCCACAACAAACTGGCGATCTTGATCACACTCGTCTATACTTGTGACGTCAATACCCAAGATGCAATTTTTCAAAAATCTGCTCACAACATCGTATCCTATTTGCACTGAAACCTCTGGTCGGTGCGTCATTAACTAACTTAGGCTATATTTATACTTTTATAGCCTACTGTACATAGCTGTATTGAAAGCCTAGCGTTATTGACATTAAACGAAATGTGCGGCAATGTCAACGTTAGGCTAACGCTACAGTAAACGTTAATAAACACGACAGAACGTGAGCATTCTAACTTAAGTTTAATGATAAATCCCGACCCAGGAGGAACAAAAATACTTACCAACGAAAAAGGAATCGAATGTAACTCGAAGTGAAATCAGTCGGTAGAACTTCAGACAGTTAGCAAGTCATTAAAATCGGAAATTACGAAAATGCGTACAGGTGTAAATAATGACCAGAGCTGAGTACTAGGGTTGCCGTTACGCTATTAAGTCTTACGGTAAAATTCGGATGCAGTTTCGTTGGTATTTCCCACGGAATTTATATCGGACAAAAATGTAATTGACGATGTGACAGAACCTGAACGTGTGTGATATTTTGCCTCATTGTACCAAAAATCCAAAATTCTGCTACCGACGCCAGGATCACGGATCATGTTCTACTGCCAAATATTTTTTCACGGCCTGGAGCAATTATGAAACAGCCAGATTTTACGAAATTGAAAGGAAAATGGCAACCCTGCCACTCGTCTGATATGCTCAGTTCATTGCACTGATCTCTATAGTATCAGTAACAGTGGTTCATTCCATGTGTCGACAACTTTTCTGTTAGAGTTGCCAGCTCCATTTATAGATCCAGGGCCATATTTATTTACTAAATAAAACAGTATGCCATGCATTATTCCGATGAGAAATTTGTTTGCGGCCAAATTGTTATTGTTTATATTCAACAACGAGATCGCAACCCTGTTCCTCACAACAATGAAAGTACTAACAGGTGAGTCATCGGCTGCGTATGATATTATTGCATATTTTGTTTACCCGTGAGATTTGAAGATTTGACCGTGAGATGATATCGGTAACCGTGAGTCTCACGGTGAAACCGTGAGAGTTGGCAGGTCTGCATTTCTGATTGAATGAATTTGCTCTCCTTTTTTAGCACTTTGTGACTTTGAAGATGACAGTATCTGTGGGTATACGCTGATCACTGGTGACCCACTATACCCCTACGAGTGGAAGCTGACCACCCCATCAGATAGCCCTGGTCTTGGGGTACCCAGAGATCATTCATTATCAACGAGTGTAGGTATGTACCACATAGTGATTGGGAGGGGATTGGTGGTAGGTTTTTCGGTATACTGTGATTACCGGTGACCCATTGTACCCCTACAAGTGGAAGCTGACCACCCCATCAGATAGCCCTGGACTTGGGGTACCCAGGGATCATTCACTATCAGCTAGTGTAGATATGTACCACATAGTGATGGGGGTCAGGGAGGGTAGGGGGTGGAATAATTGGTGGTAGGTCTGTGGGTAAAACCTGATCCCTGGTGGCCCATGGTACCCCTATGAGTGGATGCTGACCACCCCATCAGATAGCCCTGGTCTTGGGGTACCCAGGGATCATTCACTATCAGCTAGTGTAGATATGTACCACATAGTGATGGGGGTCAGGGAGGGGGTAGTGGGTGGAATAATTGGTGGTAGGTCTGTGGGTAAAACCTGATTCCTGGTGGCCCATGGTACCCCTATGAGTGGATGCTGACCACCCCATAGCCCTGGTCTTGGGGTACCCAGGGACCATTCACTATCAGCTAGTGTAGGTATGTACCACATAAGTGATGGGGGTTAGGGAGGATTGGGGGGTGGGATAATTGGTGGTAGGTTTGACACATATTGATAACACTAGCCCATCTAGAGTGTGGAGATTTGGGGGCAAAGTAGGTCAAATGTGCAGCCACCCTCTTCCCCCTCTTGAGTACCCCTGCAATTGATAGCACAAGGCAAAGTACGTGAATAATAACGGGTATTCTCCTATACAATTTGTTGCTTATGGTACAAATTCATCATCTTCATCATCGTCGTCATCATCCAGTTTTCCATTTGTGTTCCCCTTTTCAGGGGGTTAGACGTGCGGCGGTGCCAACTGTCTTCCTCCATTGGTCACAATCTTTCACATTGACATATAGATGCCTATATTCACAGATTCATGTAATTGTGAATGACGGGCTGCTATATATCTGATGTTCTGCCAATGTATGATTCCGTAGCTGTTTTTTCTCGTTCCTTAACCATATTCTGGGTTCCCTTGCAAGTACAGCTCTGATTACCTTTCTAAACTTGGGGGAGTGGCTCCACTCATTAGGCTGTTTAAGCTTTGAGTTTTTTAGCGGTGGGCAGCAGCTCTTCGAGTGACCGTGTCTCTCCTTCCGTTAGTAGCTTAGTTACTTAGTTAGTTACTATGTAACAAACGCGTCCCAAACATCCAAATTGGGGGTGCTATTACACAAAACTGAACCAGTGTTTGCACTTTCATGGGAATTAACCGAAATTCGGGAAATGATGACTATTTTGGGAAATGTTTTGGGAAATGACAGAATTTCGGGAAATACTGAGATCAAGCAAATGAATGTAAATTCGGAAAGTTGGCTACATGAACAACAGTGACATAGTTGACAGTTTTCACGTGGAAGAAATCACGGATTGCTCACAACGACCTAAAATCAACGCCAAATTGGCTGCGTTATTACACAATGAACTGAAGAGTAATCAGTCTGTTCCTTGGCCCACAGCGTCCGAGAACTAATTGAGCTTAGCTTGTTAGATCACTTCCCTTATCATTGTACATACATTTTATCAAATATAAACACACATTTTTATATCTCATGTATATTGAGAAGAAACAAATAAAGTATAAATGAAATGTCATCCCACAGGTCACTTCCTGTATGTAACTGGAGATTCGTCCACTAATATCACCGGACGAGCCATCATGTACAGCCACAAGTATCCAGTAGACCCCGACAGCTTCTATACAAAGGTGACATACTGGAGCGTTGAAACAGGTAAAAAACAGAACAATAAAATCATGTGAACGTCATAACTCAACTAGACACTCTTCGGCAAATATTGTACTAAATAATAGATTTTAGTTTAGATAACCTGACAGACCCTTTCTGTATAATTCAATGGTATTTTTTAGTTGTTAAATTATACTCCTAATGCTCGAAAGCAGGCATTCGCAACTGGCAGCATGAACGCCAATTGTGGTGCATCGCGGCATGCAAAGTGGCACATGACTGAAAGTGAGAAGAAAAAATAAACTGTAAAAAACGGGTGCAAGCGATCACTCAAACATGAAACTTCGACAAATCCATAACGCTATGGAAATAATCAAATCATAGGCTTTCAATTCACAAAGATCTATGTGCATATGATGATACCCCAGGAGAGCCGCCCTCTTCAACTGCTAAAATCCAGCAGCTTTGGGGGAACGCCTCCTGGACCCCCCACCAGGGCTTCGGCCCTGGATCCCACGGGGGGCCCTAAGGCAGGCCCCTGCATGGACCCCACCCGTTAGTGGCTGCACTTCACTCTCTACGATCACTGAGCTCGCATTGGATTGTGGATCTTCAAACAATTTACTTGAGGATGCCAAGTGGTTACAGCTTTGACCTTGCAGCCGGGCGGTCCGGAGTTCGATTGCAAAATGTTACCCGCTGTTATCTTGTATGATTAGTGCAATGGAGCAATGGATAAGAGATAAAGGGATGTACACACTCAGAAATTTTGAGTGCCGGACAGGTGGATATTCGGGGATGTACCTATTTGATGTGTTTTGACTATGTTGGTAGTTAATTCGGGAGGATTTATTTTATGGTAGTTAACAGAATAAAACCGAGTAAAATTGCCAGGTAAATTTGGATATTTTTATATAACTTAAGTGACAAGCAGCATGTCATGTGACAGTGCTGGGTGCTGCTGCCCGCTGCCGCCCAGCGTAAAATTTGTGATTAGAGACTTGCAAGGATTTCACCTGTGTTGCTAGTATAATGGATGAACAACTCGTAGCACACTTTTGAGCATTCCTATCTGCTAATTGTTCGACTTGTTGAATCCCATGGTACATTGGGGTTCATTGTACCACATTTGAGATATATACGCATGATCAATATTTTTTAAAGCACTTCGTTCAATAAAAAAATTGGGTCAGTGGTGTTTCGAAAATTAATGTTCCGATCATTGCACACTTGGACATTAAGTTGATCATAACAATTGAATTACACCATTGTTTTGATTTACATAGACCTCCTGGGAGACATCCTCGTGGGGGCGTTCGTTACCAGCAACATTGCAACATTGGGTGGCCAGATACAGGGTCAGAGAAATGTCCGGCAGAACGACTTCACCATCCAGGGCGAGGAGGTGGGGGACCAAGAGTTTTGGCGTCACAATGAACTCTACTTCTTCCCCGAGACAGGGAACGGAGGGTTTATAACGATCATGTTCACAGCCAACATTCTGCAGCCTTACATCAATGGTCTATTGGCAGTGGATGATGTCAGTTTTGTACAAGACAATGGACCAATTCAGTTTTGTAAGTACCTGATGTGTTCCACAACCACTCTTTATACATTTGTAAGAGGTTTAATTAGGTGCTGTACACACTCATGCGATTCGATACAACACAACATTTTTGAATCCTTGCCAGAGGCAAAAGGAATCTATGCAGTCACGCATGTCTGTGTGTGCATGTGTGTGTGTCTGTGACGCCGGCTTGTAATCAGGCAAACTCAAACGGGGTAACTTGGAAGGGTCTCATACTTGATGTGTAGGTTACCCATAGTAAGTAGATGAAGGCCATTCATTTCGGAACTTATCTCATGAATATTAATGAGTGGGCGGGGCTTGGAGTGAATTTCTTTAAATGTTGATATCTCCGCAACCGTATGTCCGATTTTGAT
>JAODUJ010219991.1:0-10497 GCA_027564615.1 Psolus chitonoides
TCTATTGTTTTGTAGAGATAAAAGGTTTTCTGAGGTTAATAGAAGTTAAACACAAAAAAAGTTATAAACATGACAACTTGACAAGACAAACTTCAGTTGAGCTCACACTTTGTTCATGTTGTCTGTAATGGGATAATGATTCCATTGATATGGGTGTATTGCTTAAAGTACTGCGTGATAAATTGTTCATAAGAGATCATACACTGCGGGTACCAGCGGGTTAAGATTGGGAGCAACTATTCTGAACCAGTCTTATTGAACCGCGGGGTTCCGCAGGGTTCTGTATTGGGCCCTGTGCTCTTCACTATGTTTATCTCTCCACTGACTGCAGTTATCGAGAAACATAATGTTTCCTATCACAAATTTGATGATGATACTCTATCTCTTTTGATCCTACCAGCTCCACTGATTGCATTAGAGCTGCGAATCAACTTAGCAATTGCATATGTGACATTCGTTCTTGGTTGTTTACTAGCGGTCTGAAGCTCAATTACAATAAAACTGAGTGTATTGTGTCCTCTTCCCCCTATCATAACATGAAGTATGAGCTCTCTGCAATCACACTGCAGATCGGTGATGTTACTGTTGCTGCTTCTAAGAATGTGCGCAATCTCTGGGCTTATTTTGACTCTAACATGACTATGGCTCTGCATGTCTCCAAAATCTGTAGTAGTGCACATTTTCAACTTACGCAGTTGCGTAAAATCCGGCCCTATTTGTCTGTTAATGCTTGTAAAAGTGCAGTACAGTCACTGGTCATTAGCAGGTCGTACTGTACTTGCTCTACACTCGTTGGCCTACCTGAGTATTCGTTCGACAGGCTGCAGCTTTCTGCTGCGTGACTTATTAGTCAGTGAGATTGTAGAGCCCGTATCAGTCTCATTATTAGTGATTTTCACTGGCTGAGAGCTCGCCAGCGTGTTAGATTTAGACTGTGGGTTTACATGGTTAAGATTAACCATGGGCTCGCACCCCAGTATCTTTGTATTGAAGTTTCTAAACCAGTTTCTGTTCGTTTCTTACGTTTCATACCAAGGTCCTATTTTTAAGCGCATATATGGTAAGAAATTAGTCAGCAAGTATGATTTTGCCATATAGTGGTCCTTTTCTTTGGAACAAACTTCCTTTGTACATACGTGAATTGAGTATCCTTTCTCTGTTCAAAAAACATCTGAAAACTTTTCTGTACCATGAGTGTTATGTACCACTTCAATTCTTTTTGAAGCGCTTTGATTTGCTTGCATGAAAAGCACTATATAAGCATCGGTTATTATCATTATATTATGATTCCTATTGTCATCCGAGGTCAACAGTGTCCAATTACTAGTGAATCTATATAATGTGTGTATGTACATTATTTGTAAGCCTGATAAATCAATATAGCCAAATTCAATACTTGGCATATGGTTCTTACAGTGTGTACATAATTAGAGATGGAGATAAATCACCCTAACATTTAAAGTCACTTTGGAATAAGCTCATTAAAAGGATTTTTTTTTTTTTTGGCATTTATGTTTGCTCCAACAGAATGTCCAAGGTGGTCAGAGTATGGTTGGTCAGCTGGGCCATGGGGACATGGCCTGCTACAGTAACCCGAAGAAGGTAGAAGCTCTCCAAGGTATCCCCATCAAGATGGCTTCATGTGGAGAGGAATTCACTGCATGTGTAGCAGGTAATGGTGGTGTTATGTAGGCTTATAGGTTGGGGAATGGTTGGGCCATGTAGGGTGAGGAGGGGGAACATGGCATGCTACAGTAACTCAAATAAGAGCTCTACAAGGTATCTCCATCAAGATGGTTTCATGTGGGGAGGAATTCACTGCATGTGTAGCAGATAATGGTGGTGGTATGTGGACATGCTGCAGGTCATAGTCTGGCTTGACTGTAGGTCGAAGTATGGTTGGCCCATGGGAAGTGTGGGGTGGGGGCATGGCCTTCTACAGTAACCCAAAGAAGGTTGAAGCTCTCCAGAGTATCCCCATCAAGATGGCTCCATGTGGAGAGGAATTCACTGCTTGTGTAGCAGGTAATGGTGGTGTTATAAGGACATGATGTAGGTCATAGTCTGGCTTGACTGTAGGTCATAGTATGGTTGGCCAAAAGAAGGTGGAGGCTCTCCAAGGTATCTCCATCAATTAGGCCTCATGTGGAGAGGAATTCACTGCATGGGTAGCAGGTAATGGTGGTGTTATATGGACATACTGTAGGTCATAGTCTGGCTTGACTGTAGTTCATAGTATGGTTGGCCCATGGTAGGGTGGGAACATGGCATGTTACATTAACCCAAAGAAGGTAGAAGCTCTCCAAGTATCCCTATCAAGATGGCTTCATGTGGAGAGGAATTCACTGCTTGTGTAGCTAGTAATGGTGGTGTTATATGGACATACTGTAGGTCATAGTCTGGCTCGACTGTATGTCATAATAGGGCTGGCCGGCCCATGGGGGAGGGTAGGGTGGGAACATGGCATGTTACATTAACCCAAAGAAGGTAGAAGCTCTGCAGGGTTCACACTTAGGAAATGCCTTTGTTAGACTATGATCGAAAGATGATTAATTTTTTGATTTCGCTAATGTGTACGCACATCTCTTTGTTCGGCTATGAATAAAATCGCTTCGTTCGAAGAAGCTAATTAGCTTCCGTCTTTTGTCTTCGTTCGACCATGGTTCGACGAAGCTATTTTGTAATGTGTACGCTCGCTTATTTCCAGGCAACAAAGGTAAACAAACAAATCACTTGTTTCGATCTTCCTTAATTTTCCTGCAGTGTGTACGCACACTTAATTAACGATGATTCAACGATGATAGGTTATAGTGTCAACGGGATCAAAGTGTACAGTTTCAGGTTTTCTATTACTTTACAAATTGGGCAAGTTATGAGAAGACTCTTTCATGGAGGTCTTTTTCAGGGTAACATATAGTAAGATCTCTGAAAGAAAAGTTTTTTTGTTTGTGCCGAAACACATATTTTCGCTTTAAGGTGCATCCATATTCTATTTAGACTGAGGGAGTCCTATACTGCAGGCTGGTGTTGCAGACGAAAGTGGTTAATAATTGAAATAGGTATTGTTATGGTGAAAATGTAATTGTTTGTATGGACGCCTTTTATGATTTCCTCATAGTAAATGGAGCTCTGCTTGTTGACATGGGAGGGAATGGCAGTGTGGAAGAATTGAATTTGTCACGTTAGTACTTGTCATGAAAGGAAATCTGTTTCACTCAATGTGCCATGTGGTCTGTTCTAAAAGATGTGTCATATCAGTGGATGGTCCTCTTTCAGGGAATTTGATTATTTTAGGGAAACATATTGTTATAGTTGTTATCTCATTGTGTTATTAAAGCAGTATATTACAATTGTGTGCAGATCAATTGTCATCCCAACTAGTCATTTGTTTCACTCTTATAGTACAGAACATACAATTATTCACTTTTGGATTCCTTGCCAAAGGGAATCTATGCCCTCACATGGTATGTATCTGTGTTAGTGTGTTATCTCAACAACGTCAACCTTCATATTTGGCATGTAGCTTCCCCACACTGATTACGAAACCCTGTTTTTAGTGCAGTTACAAGGTCATTTCAAGTCTGTAGAAGTCAAATACTGAAAACCTTGTAATCACGATATTTAAAGGATGCCAACCTTCACAAATTTTATATTTGGAATATAGCTTTCCCCTATGGAGCACGTGAACCCTATTGTTTGTAGTGCAGTTTCAAGGTCCTTTGAGGTCAGTAGAAGTCAACACTGAAAACCTTGTGATCGCGATACGGTACCTTCACAAAGTTCACATTTGACATGTAGATTCCCCACACTGAGCACATGAACCACCAATGTGGTCTGATCTAAAAAGTGTGTTGTGTCAGTGGATGGTCCTCCTTTCAGGAAATTTGATAATTTGAAGAAAACAAATTGTTATAGTTGTTTTCTCTTTGTGTATTTGAAGCAATATGTTACATTTGTGTGCTGATAAATTGTCATCTCATCTGATCCAAATTGTTTTATATGGTACAGATAGTAAAATTATTTGTTTTTTGTGTCATTTTGAGAAGTGAAATAATTCCATGAATATAGAAACTGCACCCTGTATTCAGCATTAACATAACACATTTAGCATGATTATGGGCCCAAATGTTCTTATTTGGAACAATGCAACATCTATAAAATTGTATGAAGAATATTAACCAAATCTGAACCAAATTGAATGAAACATGCCTTCAAATTAAGGTATTATATCCTCATTTCACATCAACATTTCTTGCTAGCAGCAACACTAAAGAGCAGAGGAGGAAGAGGGGGGAGGTGCACATGCACCCTCCATTTGTGTTATGCCTCCTTTTGCTCCTGCATATTTCCAGATGAGCATAATACCACATTTGTGGAGAATTTTCCTGCCTCACACACCAGAAACAATCATTGTCGGGCAAAACCCATCTTTGACAAGCACACTGCCTAGTTTAATGTTTGAGGAAATGTATTTGCTCATTCAATTTTACTCCATTTCACCCCCATACAGAAAACGGTAAACTCTACACATTTGGGTCTGACTATTACGGCTGCATGGGGTGTGAACAGGAGCAAGGAGACGAGATCTTGCTTCCCCTGGAGGTATCGTTCTTCCATGAAAAACCAGTGGACATGGTATCCTGCGGGGAGAGTCACATAGTGGTACTCACCAAGGACAAGGAGGTCTATTCATGGGGCTGTGGGGAATTTGGTAAGTCGAGAGTCATGGGTAGTGATTGGGGTTGAATGGGACAAAGCGATGGACATGTATTTGTGGGGGTGTCACATGCTCAATTTGGTAAATTGAGAGTCATGGTAGTGATTGGGGTTGAATGGAACAAACCAGAGGACAGACATATCCTATAGGGAGAGTTGCATCTTGGTGCTCTCCAAGGACAGAGAGGTCTATTCATGGGGCTGTGGGGAATTCCGTAAGTGAAGAGTCATGGGTAGTGATTGGGGTTGAATGGGACAAAACGATGGACATGTATTTGTGGGAAGTGTCACATGCTGAATTCGGTAAATTGAGAGTCATGGGTAGTGATTGGTGTTGGATGGAACATACCAGGGGACATGATATCCTTTAGGGAAAGTCACAGCTTGGTGCTCAACAAGGACAGAGAGGTCTATTCATGGGGCTGTGGGGTATTTGGTAAGTGGAGAGTCATGGGTAGTGATTGAGGTTGAATGGGACAAAACGATGGACAGGTATTCTGTGGGGAGTATCACGTACTGAAATTGGTAAATTGAGAGTCATGGGTAGTGATTTGTGTTGAATGGAACAAACCAGGGGACTTGATTTCCTGTGGGGATAGTCACATCTTGGTGCTCACCAAGGACAGGGAGGTATATTCATGGGGCTGTGGGGATTTTGGTAATTGAGGAGTAATGGGTAGTGATTGGGGTTGAATGGGGAAAACTGGCAGACATGCATTATGTGGGGAGTATCACATGCTGAATTTGGTAAATCGAGAGTCATGGGTAGTGATTGGGGTTGAATGAAACATATCAGAGGACATGGTTCTTATGGGCAGAGTCATACCTCGGCTCTCTCCAAGGACAGAGAGGTCTGTTCATGGGGCTGTGGGGATTTGGTAAGTGGAGAGTCGTGTGGTGAAGAGGGGTTCAAAGGTGTGAACCGGTGGACATGGTATCCTGTGGGGAGAGTCATATCTTGGTGCTCTCCAGGGACAGGGAGGTCTGTTCATGAGGCTGTGGGAAATTTGGTGAGTGGAGAGTCATTGGTAGTGTTTGTAGATGGGGAGTCCAGAGCATTTATATACATGAAAAGGTACAAAAGGTTTGACAGTTATGTTGGTATAGGACCAAGATCAAATAATCTGTATTGCTGCCAGGCTGTATCCTGTATGAGTGGGCTGGGTGCCACAAAATAGGGGGCCCAAAAATACATTTATTACATGAAAAGATACAAGGATGAAACCAACGTAGAATGACTAGGCATACATAGTGGAACACTGAAACACAAATGATAGCAATTTTATCCTACATATTACATACATATTTACTACATATTGGGATTTACAAAAATGGCAATGACAGCGACTGTATACTGTACATGGGCCCGGACAGCAACTTTTTTAAGTGGGCCCAAAAATGGGTTTATTCACATGAAGAGACACAAGGATGAACCTTCTTACATTGGATCCATTACCCATCGGGATTTACAAAAATGCCAATGACAGCAACTTCATCGAAAGACTGGAACCGCTTTTTCATTTTACAATTTTCATTTGAATTTGCAGTTCTCATGAAAACAAGACCCCCTCCTCATGCATTCCAAGAAAAGAGAGAATAAAGAGACCCAGACAAACTGATGAATTGAAGTTGCAAAAACATCATCATCATCTAGATTTAAGTCCAAGATTAATCCACAGAGTGTGGGTCAGAGTATGTATCATGGCCATAAAACATAATTAATAAAATTCTTCCCAAAAGAAAATTAAAATCAAAGAATAAATTTGAGACAGGAATATGTATGTCCATTTGTACTTGGTGTGGTATCCTCCATAGAACTCCGCAAGAGAGTTTTTACAAGAGGTGCACGGCGGTCAAAATAAATATTGGGGCAATTATACTTTGCTTAAACGTGGTTTTTGATGGTTTGTTAATACAGTCCTCTGATAAGTTGGTCCACCCTCTAATGGTCCTTGGAAAAAAGAGTTTGTGATAAAAACTTGAAATTGCTGGTCATGTCCTCTTCTCATTCTGTCTGTCTTGGGGGAGGGGGGGGGGCGGGTGATGTAGTTCTTGGTATATCCAGGTCATTGTGTAGCATGGCACATTCCACATGTAAGTTCCACTATTACTAGTATCAGTCAACAATTCATACAAATTTAGGTATTATCCTAGAGATGAAACACTGAAAAATGCTTTTTGTTCGGAAATCAACCAAAAATCAAACAGCTCTAAACAAGACATAAATGTGATATTGGTTCCTATATTTTCTCTGCAGGAAGGTTGGGTCTTGGTGATGAAGATGACAAGTACTCACCACAAAAGGTAATATCTACTTTTCTTCAGTTTCATTCAGGTCTGCAGTCGGCAGTCTCTTTAGGCTATGACCCAGCCAAAATTGTTGGCATTCAGTTTAGACATTTAGAATTCTACATGGCTCATCAAGGAACCTGAAGCTATGTGATCATGGATGAACACTGGCATGAACATCGCCTTTTCTTCTTGAATAATGTTCAGAGAGTAACGAGGCAGGCATGTAACAATGACAATCTCATCCTGCTCCCACGGCCGCCATTCAATGTGCCCATCTGACAGATGTGAGTGAAATTCTCAGCCTTTAGCCACTTCACTGAATGCTGAGAGAGGTGGTAGCAACCTGTCCGTCACCACTGTAGGACAGCAATGCCAAAATATATCCAGTGAACCTAATTACCCAGAAGTTAATGGCTTCCCACTACGATGAAACCAGAAATTGCAAGGCCATCAACAACTGCAGGACAGCTTTTAATGAGCAAGTATCGATCTGCAAGTGGGAATCGAACCCGGGCCTCTTATACGACCCAATCGAAGATCACGCTCCAAAAACATTTTGCGTGATTACTGAAACGATCTTGCCATCCATCAAAAATCTTTTGTGGCCCGAACATTGGGTCACGACCTGTAGGTTTTTAACCATCGATTTAGCCCATTGGGCTGGTGTTGACTTATTTTGAGGGGGATTTCCAAGAGAAGAGGATTGTTTTCATCTGTGCAGGCGCACTGATAGCTTATCTTTGTTACCAAAGATGGGGAGGCCCAAAGTGTTTTTCACACAGCGCGAGGCATTAAAAAAGTTGAGGTATTGTTATTACTTATGTTCTTTCACACTACGCACGATGTGGCACGGCGTGGCATGATAAATTAAAGTTGAAACTTTTTCAACTCTTGTCACAGTGCAACTTTTTCTTGTGACCAATCATTACCCGTGTGTTCGACCACATGACTAGAAAGACTATTTCTGAACAATGGATGGGTGAATGAAGGATCACCCCAGCAATAAAAAAAGTCGCCTGCATTGTGAAAGCAAATTATCGCTTATTTTTTGAGTCTCGCAGCCCCACGCCGCATCACGTGTAGTAGCCTGTGGGAGCAATGACTCATTTAAGTAATGGAAACCTTAGATTTATTTTTCTCAGGTTGAAATCACAGGTAAGAAGACAATTGTTTTCATCTTTGCGGGCACTGTTGGATCATCCTTCAAGTAACTCTTTAAGTAATCCTCCAATCCTTTTTGCTCCAGTTGAAATCCAGGGTAAGAAGACAATTGTTTTCATCTGTGTGGGCACTGTTGGATCATCCTTTAAGTAACTCTTTTAAGTAATCCTCCAATCCTTTTTGCTCAGGTTGAAATCCAGGGTAAGAAGACAATTATCTACATCTGTGCGGGCACTGATGGCTCATTCTTTGTCACCAAGGATGGTAAGACGTTAGCCTGTGGCAGCAACGAGTACAACCAACTGGGGTACAACACTGTGACGGCGGGGCTCAGAAAGCGACAGGTCAAGGTATGTGGAAATATCACCGTTTCTGAAGGATTAGGAAAAATATTGATGGCTGATAAAATACAATTTAATTCTGATGTGATATAATTGTGAATAAAATGTACTCTGGTTTGTGCTTAAATAATGATGTGTTTGTATTTTCCTATATTAGATATGCTATGACATTCCATTCAAAGATGTGCCGATAGTAGTGAGGCCGTTAACGAGGTATAACATCGTCTTCATATCCCTGGGCAAGACACACTCGGCAGCTATCACAGGTGAGGGAGGGATAAAGTTCCATGGCCACATTGGATACATGTAACATGGATACTGTTATGAAAATTGTGATTATTAGATAGGTAATGTCAATTTTTGGTTTCTGACACATACATACATATATACCACTACATCAATGTATAGTAATAGATAAGACATGTTTAGTTCGAAAACTGAAAAAATATCCATGCAGACGAAAAAATCATTATGAAAACATAATGCAGTTGTTCCATTCCCATAAACTAGTCATCCAAAAAATATGAATCCAACACTTCTGATTTATAGTTTGTATAAGAGTACAAATAGGGATATTCTTTGGGTCAATTTTTTAGTACATTGCATCATGGGAATGGTAGTGTCTGACGTCATAAATAGATTGACCATTGTGATGAAGATCGTCAGTTTTGGAACTTTCGGACTACCAAAACATTGGCTCAGCGCATGCGCAGTAGGCTGGTGAATATCCCCTATTAGGATGTGTTAATTTTCAAGGACTAATAGGCGATTTATGATTCTTGATTTCTTGAATGTAGCAATATTCAAACTCTCCCAAATATAAAGCAAGAATGTGAGTTTGGGTGCCTGGAAACACTCATGAAATAGAGGTCCTACTATGTTCCCTATTCATGGAAAATGCCTTCACAAAAGTTTCTCCTCAGACATGCCCAATTGGAAAAGAATTAAGTGTGAGAATGTAGAATTTTGTTGGGGACAATATAGATAGGTTGGGATTAAGAGGCTGAAGATTTCTTCTAATTGTTTTCAATATTTGTAGAAAATCTTGCAACCTTGGGTGATATTATAATACCCTCTTTGCATTTGTAATGACATGGCTGTTTGAAAATGAACTCAGATCATTGCTTTAAGTACCATTTAGTCATTCCTGTAAGAGAAATAAGTACAAAAGTGAGTTTTTGTATGCATGAATATTTTACTCAGTGAACTGTAGACCGAGAAATATCAATCCACACCAACAAATTGAAGTACCACAAATGGTCACATAATGGTGGCCTACTTGCTCAAATCAATTCATTGTAACTACACCAACTAAACACGTGCGTGTATACTTCTCACTCACATTTTCTAACTACTTCGAATAGCATATACTCCATTTAAATACTAACTATACTCATACATATGTATGAAAGAATACGAACACACGTTCTACAATTCTATACCATCAAAAGTAAATTTTCACACTTAGAGAAACGTGAGTTCACACTTGAGCATGTAAATAATTTCGCACTCATGGTTTTCATTTAGTGTCACACACAATTTTTCTCCACACATGTTTGCTTTGCAAATTCGAAACACAGTTGATAACAATTAGATCTGCTTGAGCAAGTTGGCCCCTTCCACATGACCCTCCAAGGATGCTTCACATCTTTCCTATTGGCATGTACTCTCCACATATATAGCTCAATGGTCTCGCTCACCTTGAATTGTATACTCCTGAAAAATCCATGCCCGTCCAAGGAGTCTATCAGTGTGTTTATCACAATAATTTCTCATTCATACACCTTTGCACAATCTGCCCATACACTTCACTGTGTAGGAAGTCATTTAAAACGACAATTAATGACCGGCTGTCAAATGTTCCATTGTTAGTGAGGAGAATTCGCTAAAATCAGTTCATTGTATGAAAAATGCTATGGGAACACTTTACGCATTTTGGTACTATATCCTCATGGACAGTGTATGTGGTTAGGAGAATTATTTGCCG
>JAODUJ010220102.1:0-10496 GCA_027564615.1 Psolus chitonoides
TAAGCGACAGAAATGTGTCAACGCTAGAACGCTATTAAGCGGGAAGGAAATGCATTTCCAACGTACGAATTGGCTGAGCACTGTGTGCAAAAAAGCACCATGATTCAATGCATGTTTGGAGATCTATAAAGACAATGTGCCCAAGTTTTTATACGACATGCTGTAGCTATTTTGCTATTGCTAGTATTCGTATACTGTAGCATGATATTTGTTGGCCTAGGCTAACTCAATTATTGAGTAGGCTATTATGTGTACTCATGGAGAAAGTCTCAGGCCTAGCCATATTGTAAAGCTGTAGCTGTTGGTATTGGTATTGAATCGTTTTTATAAAGAATACCTGTGTGCCAAAACTATAACTTATGACTCACAACCAGTTGACATTGACAATTTATGATAACATTCTTCCAAAGCTATGCCACAACATTACCAAGAAGTATTTAAACCCTAACCTGTGATTCTAAATCAGGCCTGTACCCCTGATTTTTCGTGGGCGAGTGCGAACACAAGCCGTAAGTGTTTCACCCATTATATCAGTGTCATATGGAGGGGTCCAAGGGGAGGGGTGTCCCCTTGGATAATTGTTTGAATAATTAGGTGTCCTCAGATGCAATCTGGTGCTATATTTTCATCTTTTGAAATCACTTTAATTTTTATCCCCTATCAAATTGGCCAAATTTCAGGTGCGTACGGGGTTGCTTTCTCATTTTATGATTTTTCAATCGGACTGGTCAAAATCGGAAACTGTTTCTGATGTGGGAGGTGATTAACATGCGTCTCTAATATCTTCAAATTTAAAAGAATAGTTTATAACCGCATCGTTCTATTAGCAAGAACAATATCATGTTAAAGGTGCACCCAGGTCATTTTAGAAGTTGCTTCAACGAAAACCCTGGACGGTTTGTATGATGCTATGGAAAAGAAAATAATTTATCTTGATGTGTTTTTGATTTGCCAAAAGCTTTTGATACAACTGATCACCAAATTTTGTTTATGAAATTATATCATCATGGTATAAGAGGCATCGGCTTTGATTGAATTAATAGTTATCTTTCAAGCAGAATGTAATTCACAACTTCTAATAATTGAGACTCTAAGACAATGAATATGGTGTTTCACGAGGATCTATAGGGTCGGTACTTTTGATTACCCGGTATTTATGCTGAATTTATATATATATATATATTCACAAAGTTTCAGAGAATTGTTCCACCATCTTATTTGCTGACGATACAAATATTTTCGTCACTGGTCGTAATCGTCACTTGTAATGAAGAATGCAATCTGAATCTGTTATGAACTTACGGAATTTCACGCTTGGTTCTCCATTAAAAAGCTTTCCAATTATATTGTTTTTAAAAATAATAAAAGCAACATTGGAAACGTGACATTTAATATAACAATAGATGGAAAGTGTCTGGACAGAGTAGATTATACAACATTTTAGGGATTATTATTGACTCTGGTTTGACGTGGAATTAACCACATTAAGTCGATTTCGACAAAATTAAAAATTAAAACATAAAAGTTTGAGCAAGTTCTTCATTCTTTATACTTTACTATTTATCCACACCTTACTTATTGTGTGACAGTCTGGTACGTAGGCTACAACTTATTCTAATATTAGGAAACTTCAGACGCTCCAAAAGAGAGTAACTTCCCATATATCTTTTGTTCACCCCAATGATCATACCAGCAAATTATTCGCTTCTCTCAGTCTCCTTAAACTTCCTGACCTAATCAATGTTCACACCGTCACCTTTACATACCGTTCCAATACTCATAATTATGTTGTTTCATTGATTACGTACAACAATAATTACAACACGAGGCAGGCCGGTAACATGCATGACCCACGTCCTCAAACTAACATTAATGAACAGAGTTTACGTTATCGTGCTAATAGTTGCTGGAATTCTTTGCCTGATACCATGAAAATCCATTCTTCACCGTGTTCATTTAAAAAGAATCTTTGTGCATATTATTCAAATAACTTTATTGAATATTTGCTCTTATATATAATACTTTGAGTTTTGCTGTGTTTCAATTTATCTAATATACCTATTGATATATTATTGTTTGTCGTTTGGGGGTGGTTGTACCCTTTAGGCATACTAAGTTTTTTTTTCAGATCACTTCTTTTCTATATATAGTTATATAATTGTTTGCATGTCATGAGCTCTACAGTGAGCTCCCATTAATTTCTCACACTGAATATAAATATATAAATCCCACGGAATAGCAAATGTACATGAACATGAGCCGTAAGTATAGATACCATTTAGAATCACTAGTCTGAACTACAAACATGCCATCGCTGAACGTAAACATATATTTTAATTGAACTACGTGAGAACCTGTTCAGAGCCCAACTGAATATCCTAACAGTACTCCTTCCACTGAGCCTTCAACCTACCCAGTCTCCAATACGATATTACCACGGACACAATGGCAGGAGGCAGGAGTGCTGATGGGAAGCAAGCAACAGAAATCAGAGAGAAAATAGCTGAAGTGGCCTCAGATTGGTGACCGCTGATCTTATACAGAGCGACGATTTCAAAGACCTTATTCAACATAGCGCCGCAAAAGCTAATAGGAAAAAGCTCTCCATCATTAACCAACACACTGAAAGACCAGAGGCAAGGCTCTTTGAACTAGAGAACATAATAGAACAAAGAAAGGCACAATGCAAATAAATTTCAAAACGTCTAGACAACCTCAACGATCCCAAACAACCAGCCTAAATGATCTCGAAAAACAATCGAGGCGAAATAACATCAGAATATCTGGCCTCACAGAATATCATAGGTAAAACACCGATGAAGTTGTAAAAAAAAACTCGCCATGAAAAACTTGACATCACCATTCCTGCCTCGAGCATCGACTGATCGCACAGAGTGGGACGGCATAGACTAGAAGGCAATAGGGAAATTCTGGTGAAGTTTCTTTTCGGACCAAACTCGAGGTGATGAAAGCAAGACGAAAACTCAAATCCATCGGTATTGTAATAAATAAGGACCTCATAAAACAGAACGTGGCTCTACTAAACAAAACACAGGAACACAAAAAGGTAAAAACTGCTGGACATTAGATGGTAGAATATTCGCCATAGTTATAGACTCGAACGGGCATGAGAGTAAATTCACCATCAATAATACCAAAGATTTGGCTGAATTATAAACTCTGCTAAACCAATACACATAGCTGAAATGTATGATTCAAGACAAGTAGACCAATATGCTCATGCTTTCCGTGTTGATGTATTTACCAAAAGTTATTCCTTGTTATATTCTTTTCTCTCTGCAAATCCTATTCAATTTTGAAACTGGCACCCCGTAGATAGAGTACGTGTACTATTTTTATAACATGGAGCGTTAACCGTAAAATGATTGACACGAATAATGGTTTTAATATCGATGATCTCTGTAACTGTAATTATTACACTGACCAAAGATTTATTACAGACTTCCAATTTTGTTTTAACAATATTTCCATTCTCCATATAAATATTAGGAGCATCATGAAAAATTGGGATTCCTTTATAGGCTTTTTGCATTCTATTGAAAATTATAAATTTTCCTTCTTAGCAATAACTGAAACTTGGCTACATGAGTATTGTCGCATTACTTGACTACGAATAGATGGCTACCAACGCATAATTTTTTTTAGAAACAATAGAAAGCGTGGCTGTGTTGCAATTATTGCTAGAGAAATCCTTGTTATCAAATTAGGGTATAATTTATTCCATCATTTTAATGAAACAGCGGAAACTATTTCGTATTTCATTTGAAAATGCAAAAATAAAGATTACCTTGATTGGAGTAATATATCGACCACCTGAGCATCGATTAAATACTTTCATTGACCACTTAAATGACTGCATGCATTTGTAGTATGAATTTGGAGAACAAAAATATCTTTCTTAACATTTCAACATTGACCTACAAAAAGTGGATGAAACATGACATACAGAATTTTTTGAATGTACTATCACTCTATCCATTATATGACAAACCCACCAGAATTACTAGTTCCACCTCCTCTCTGTTAATTATCCTTTACATCACGACATTCACAATTCGTCCAAAAAATCTAACTTTATCTTATTTGTGGATGATACTACTGTGTTTTATCGTGACACTCTCAATGATGTCACCAGTGAATTTAATCAGATATCTGACTAGCTAAAATCGAACAAATTATATTTACATATACTGAAACTAAACCTATGATATTTGACGATAAAATACATGATATAAGTAATATAATGGTCGCGTTGGATGGGCAACAGATAAGAGCAATATTGTTAGGTATAACAATCGATGAAAATTCAAACTGGACTGGACATGTCCATAATATCAGTAATAAAATTCTAAGATCAAATGGATCAAATCGACTAAAAATACTTTACCCCGGAGTGCCCTTTTAGCATTTCATAATACAATTGTGCTCCCTGTGTTTGTGTGTGATAAAGCTTGTAAACTCAATGATGCACAGTCGAATCCTTTCCATACTTGGGTGGTGGATTACCCATAGTAAGTACATGGTACCTATTGTTTTTGGTGGAGGTCAAAGGTAATCTGAGGTCAATAGAGGTCAAATACTGAAAACCTTGTGAACACCATATCTTGATAAGGAAAATGTAAATTAGGCTCATACTAGGCATATATGTCTCTCATAGTGAGTACATGATCCCTGTTGTTTCCAGTAGAGGTCAAAGGTCATCTGAGGTCAACAAAAATCAAACACTGTGATCTCCTTGTGAACATCATAGCTTGATAGCGCAAACTTCGATTGAGCTCATACTTGGTATGTGTATTCATCATAATCAGTATCTGATTCCTGTTGATTTTAGTGCAGGTCAGATGGCAGCCGAGGTCAAATACCAAAAACCTTGTTACCACCATAATTTGATAGGGCAAACTTTAATAGAGTTCATACTTGGTATGTGTAATCATAATAGTTAGTACATGCTTCCTGTTGTTTTTGATTGAGGTCAAATGTCATCTGAGGTCAACATAGGTCAAACACTGAAAACCGTATAACCATTACTTGATTTGGCAAACTTGAATTGAGTTCATACTTGGTATGTATGTCCCTCATAGTGATTACATGATCGCTACTGTGTTTGGTAGCGGTCAAAGGTCATATGAGGTAAACAGAGGTCAAACACTGTAAAATCCTAGTAACAACGTGATAGGGCAAACTTCAATTAGGCTCATACTTGGTATGTATGTTCACCATAATCAGTACCTGACCCCTGCTGTTTTTGGTTGAGGTCAAAGGCCATCTGAGGTCAAACACTGAAAATGTTATATCAACCATACTTGATAGAGCATATTTCAATTGAGCTCATATATGGTATGCATGGTTAGTGCTTGGTCCCTTATTGTTTTTGGTGTAGGTCAAATGTCAACAGAGGTCAAGTAGCCTACTGTGAAAACTTTGTAACCACCATCACTTGATACACCAAACTTTTAATTGAGTTCATACTTCATATGTTTGTTCATCATGTAGTTAGTACATGGTTCTTTTTATTTTCAGCTGAAGTCAACATGCAGACATCAAACACAATCTTCTGAGCAACATAACTTGGTAATGTCAACTTCAGTTGTTAAATACTTAATAGGCCTATGTGTTTCATTCCAATTATTCTGACAAGGAATCACACTGCAGAGTTGCAGTCTTGTTATGCCAGCAATTCAAAATAGTATACCTTTTAACACTCGCTATAAACACTTCCCAAGTCATCCATATTCCAGAACCATCCGTAATTTTTGTAACTCACATTCGAAGTACTGATGTGCATTTTTGGGAATTCGCTTGTATAATACAAACTATTCAACCATTCCTAATTTGTTCAAAAGAAAACTCAAACAATACCTTCTAAATAATTATACAAACCACCCACACTAACTTTTGCTAAATTCTATCGTTCAAAAGATTTGCCTCGCTTCTTTTTTTATTTGATTTTTTTGTTAGCCAAGGGTCCATGCAGACTATAATTTTTTCACTTACTTCTGGTTCCTCCACTTCTATTATACCACATTTTGTACTTTGTTCTTTGTTAATTTATGATAAACAACCAAATGACTTATTTTAAATATAGAATGTGAAAAGATAAACTTGAACTTTCTCTTTGTACATATCCTTTGTAAACAGTAAATTTTGAAATCCGCATTGTATGTATATTAGAAACAAATGGAATAATTCTATGTGGGATGTG
Organism: Psolus chitonoides; assembly: GCA_027564615.1. NCBI lineage: Eukaryota > Metazoa > Echinodermata > Holothuroidea > Dendrochirotida > Psolidae > Psolus > Psolus chitonoides. Next base: position 6,224 of record JAODUJ010220102.1, read on the forward strand.
AACTTTCTTTTTTTAGGCGGGAAAATGGGTCTTTAGGTGTATTCGACATCTCAAACAGTATCACATGCCTTAAAGGAGGATTAAACCCTGAAAATTCCTTCATGAAATACGAAGCAGAAGTGTATGAAAAACAAAAATATTGTTTCCATCCCGAGTTATGCGTGTCTGAAGCTCAAAGAAGGGCGCTCCAATTTTGGCCTCAGATGATTCAGATTATGATTTTACAAGACCCCGGCCTGGTGGCATGAATTTAATGTATTTCTTTGTTTTCTTCATCTATAATATCCATGAAGTCTATACCAAGGTAGGCCTACTCTTCTTGTCCTGCTGAGGTATATCGTGCAAAGGTCAAATTGATATTAATTTGATTTGAATATATGCATGCCTTTTTAAATATTTGACAACAAATTATGAAGTGAAACAATAGGTCAGTTACACGAGCGCAAGTGACAACACAATCGTTATCAACATGGCAGCGCCCTGCATGATTTGTTTTAGGAAATTGGAATATCTCGGGAATTAAACAATATTTTTGATGACATTTGGTGAAAATGCTCAAGAAAATGTCAGTCTCTCATCATGATTTAACATTATTATCCTACTTCATTTTCAACTGGTAAATGTTTAATTCTCCTTTAGAAAAGACCGAGAATTTGTAACCTTCATTCTCCCCCGTAAAATACAATCCATTATTCTCGGAACGTCTACAATAGAAACGACCACTTTGTTTAAATTCCCAATATGCGTTTGTAATGGGTTTGGAAAAGCAATCATTGAAAATAAATTTAAATTGCTCATGCTATTCCAAATGTACTGCGAAAAAATGGTTTTGAGTAGGAAATAACTGTTGCAGTTGGTGTAAATATTTTTTGTCAGTTGCGCATGTTGCACAAAAGGTTGTACATGTAGTGCGCTAAGGCAGTGACAGTGGGCTGATCATTTTGTGTACAACGCTTGACGTTAGTTGGCTACAGCCACAGCAGGGGCCAAGTCACTAACGTTAATAGCATACAGTAGTTAGTACCAATCTGATTGTGTACAGCACATCGTACGCCTCCGGGGCGGACTGGCCATACGGGCATTTGGGGAATGTCCGGTGGGCCGGTGGGCTGGCCTGTAGACCGATGGGATGGGTAAAAATATAGATAAACAACATATCAATGGATAATGGGCCGACCTAGAAGCTGAAGCCGGATGTCCGGACCGCCGGATTTAGGACCCAGTACGCTCCTGATACGCCTAACGTTAGGCACCCGATACAGATGGCCCTCACAGAAGCTACTGGGGCGAACACATAACACATAACACGTGTTACTGTGACTCCAGTAGCTACTGAGTCATAGGTTAGGGTTAGGGTTGGGATTATAACACCCGCCAGTAAGTACTGTGGAAACTGATCAAATATGCGCCAGTAGCTACTGTGTCATCTATGCTGTATCGGCTGCACAGTGCCACCCCGGCCCGGACAATGGCACCATGTCGGCCCTAACCCAATCGTCGGGCTAGGCTCGGCAGCAGCACACCAAGTATAGTTAGAACAACATTAGCACAGTAACCATCTTTCCGCAGCTAGGCCGGAGCGCCAAACATACGGTCGACAACTACTATCATCGGGCTAGGCTCCGTAGCCTAATAGTAATACCCTCTGTTGTATAGGCCTGAGTCGGTAACAGCAAGCCCCATCATAAGGCTAGACACTCGATAGCCTACCACGACACGGTGTCACTCTGGACGACAGCCACGTCTGCCAAGGAGGCAACTTCATCTGGATAAGTGGTTTAAGTATTACGATAAAATGCACACGTGTAGAACAGTCGTTGTACTGGCACTCGATAACAGATATGTCGAAAGGGGCACAATTTATGAGACGATATAACTAACAAAACTAATAGGGTTTACGGGTCGCCGCAAGGCGCCCGGAGCCATCCAACTTCCCCGCCATAGCGTAGGCCCGCTGAAGACTGCCTGTGCACACTCGTATTCCCTACATACGTACTGTATAGCGGGAATCGCTGAAACCCAGGTCGAGAAACCCGTACACTACCCAGAGTTGACATATCCGTCCAGCACCTAAGAGGCTTGGACAAGTCTTACCAAAACTTCAAAGGAATAGAGGGCGACATACCATAAATAGATTTAAGGCACTCAAAACTGGCACTGTTACATATAGTTGTTTATGGAAAGATACCTTCGTGGAATTTTTCCCTCATACTCATTACCCAATTTATAAAGAATTGAGCCTGGACATGTAGAACCCTGGCCCAAAGTGGCGCAGGTTCCCCGAAGACAAGGGGTCCACACAGGGACGTAGCGAGGACCTCCTGACGATCTCAATGTTCTAGTAGGAGTATAAGGATGAATGAGTTCTGATATAGAGGGGCGATAGTTCGAGATTTGCTTTGAAATTCAGGAGGAGAATCTTGTAGGTAATACTCCACTTGATGGGCATCCAATCTAAACCATGTAATTTGGAGGCAATATGATGCGAGCGAAGAACGCAAAATATGAGGCGAGATGCTGTGTTCTGGACGCGTTGAAGTTTGGAGAGTTCTTTATCTGGTAGTCCAAAGAGAAGTGAGTTGCAAGAATCCAATCTGGAGAAAACAAAGGAATCTACAAGGCGGGTAGTAGTGTCAGTATCAATGAAGTGTCGAATTTGGCCGATCATTCTCATAGCCTGGTATGATAGCAGCCTTGCAAACGTGATCCACGTGGTTACTCAAATTCAAAGAAGGGTCCATAAAGACGCCAAGATTCTTTGCAGCATGGGATTGCTCATTAAAAGACTGACCGATTTTAAGAACAGGTGGAGTTATGTGCTTCGTGAATCGGGAGCGGAAGAACAGTATTTCGGTTTTGGAGTCATTTAGAGCTAGTTTGTTTGATACTGTCCATGATTTAATGTATTGAATACAGGCTTCAGCTTCTAATATAGCAGATACACGATCAAAGGGGTTGAAGGTGACGTAGAGCGGAGTATCATCAGCGTAGATAACGCAAGAGATACCATGAGCCTCGATGAGGTCTTGTAATGGGGGCAGAAAACATGATGAACTTTAATGGACCAGCCACGGAACCCTAGGGGACACCGCACCTACGAGGACGAGAGTCTGATTGTACATTGTTAATAAGAACACATTGTTTTCGGGTTTTGAGGTATGTCGAAATCCATTTGAAAGATCTACCGCAGATTCCATAGCGAGAAGACAAACGGTTGCGGAGGTGGTCGTGGCCGATTGCGTCAAAGGCAGCCGAGAAATCTGAAAGTACCATTATTGCTTCTTTACGATGGTCGAGGGCGAGTCAAATATTAGTCTGCACACGAAGAAGGTCGGTCTCAGTGTTATGCATGGACGGTATGCAGACTGCATTTTAGCATAGAGATTATTATCACAGAGGTAGGATTGCGATTGAGTAACAGCGGCTCTTTCAATTAACTTCGAAATATATCTAAGAATAAAGATGGGACAATAGTTTGACAGATTTTCAGGGTTGAGACTGGGAATCTTCAAGAGAGGGCGAATGCAATTATGCAAGCTTTATCAAGATGGTCTGGGAAATTCCCAGATGATAGCGACAAATTTATGATCTTAGTCATAATCGGGAGTAAGTCTTAGACACAAAGCTTGAATATGGAAGATGGTAAAGGGTTTAATAAACAGGAAGTTCTCGAATGAATTCTTATCAATTGGAGGGTCTTTTCGGTAGATATTTCATCAAATGTAGAAAACGAAGTAGTACACGTGTCGCGAATCTCAACAGAGAGGGGTAAGGATTGGGTTATGTCCATTTTGTCATGCAATATTTGTATTTTATCATGAAAGAATTTCACGAACTTGTCAGCAAGATCTTTTGGGTTCGCCGAATTCGGAAGTATGTTCACAGATAGAACGGTCGAGAGCTTGTCGATACACGAAACAGATTGTGTGGTTAACATTCCGCTATTTCTTGACGATGGTAGTCGGATTTGGCTTTGTTGAGTATATCTCTATAAATAACACACTGCTCTTTATATAATTCCATGTGAACAGTGAGCTCGGAATTCAACCATTTCCTTTCCAGACGATGCCTTTACTGTATAGCATCGCGTAGTGTATCGGAGTAAAAAGGAGCATATAACAATAATAACATCTAGAATAACGTCTACAATGCGCGCGAAAAAATATGTTTTTTGATGTCGGTAGTCGGAATTTTTATTCTTCATTCATATTCTTACTTACCTTTAGTACATTTTTACTACCTTCCGGTAGTCCAAAATTCCGACTGCTGCACT
>JAODUJ010220213.1:0-10493 GCA_027564615.1 Psolus chitonoides
GGGGGGGGGGGGGGGGCTGAGCCCCCTCAAGCCCCCCCCCCCCGGTTCCGCCGCCACTGTATACGGTAGATAACATTGTGACATAAATGTTAGTTATGATTGTTGCCAACTAACATCCAAGACCATTACATGCATATGAATACATTGAGACGTGACAACATCACAATATCTAATTTTTGGAACTGATGGTGACATTTTTTCAATGAACTAAGAAACGCCTAACAAACGTTCAGCTGGGCAGACTGCAAATACTAATGGGTTATATTGGTTGATGACTTTCAATTAGTCTTTAAACGATTGGTAGAATGGTTGCTTGACTGATTGGTTCACTAAAAATAAATATGGTTCATCATGGGCAAGGGCAACAAAGTGCAATGTTACCTCACTCCACCTCGGACTTGCTGAGGTATACTGTGGTTAATTTAGTTCAGTAAAGTTTAGTTGGACTTGTCCTGTAACGAATATAAATGGGATAAAATCTGTGGGCCCGACGTTTCGACTGTAGGAAAGTCGAAAGGTTAAAATACATATGATATATCTTATATGTTGTTTAGCCTTTGAAAAGGATAAGGTGATTACAATGTAGGCTATTCAGTGTTTGACACAAGTTGACCTAACATTTGACCTTTTTGAAATCAATGAAATCATCTACTTACCACGGATAACCTATGTACCAAGTATGACCTCAAACAACCATACTAGTGCTGAAATGGTTAACATTTTCGTGTCACAAACATATACACAGACCCACACACAGACGCACACACACATACAATTGCAGTGAAAGTGATTGCATAAGTATCATGCGGCTGAGGCCCCGACTCCCATATCTCAAAAAAATACATGCATATTTTACCATCAATATGTTACAATCAGAGCTAAATCGTTCATATTTCGCAATAATTCCGTCTAATGCGCCCCTGGATCGGTCACCCAGTGTGACGCTCGCCATACTTATAGTATGTAACGTGATTGGGGACACATATTTCTCACCCATAAGAGAAGTTACTTGCCTGCAGGATGCATAGTTAGTCAATGTACATACATAACATCAATTGAACTGACCAGTACTGCATATTTCTGGCACATTGGGGCGAGAGAAAAAACATTAAAAGAGAATTAAACCATGGAGTTTTCTTATAGAATATGAAGCAAAATTGTATGGCAAACATCTTCCCAACATGTTATCGAAAAGCTTGTTTCGATCCCGAGCCTCCATGTTTGTACCCATACCAGGAGGCTTCCATTGTTGTCTGAGATAAATGAAAACAGACTTGAAGTCTTGAGTAAGTCTAATTATGACGTCACACACACACACACCCCAGTAACAGTAATTGTAATGTAGGCTATTTCTTTGCCTCATCAATGTGTAATTTCGATGATTGAAGATCATATTTTGTACATGTTGTGCTAACCTAATAAACTTGTAATACGCAAATATTTGACAACAATAATTTGATTTCAATTATGCATTCTGTTTTTAAAATATTTTACAACAATTTATTAAGAGAAACAACTGGTTTTGATTTTTAGGTGTGCAGGTGCCATCACAATCTATCAAAATAGCAGCTCCCATGCATGCTTGAGTTTTATATTAAAATATTTCGGCAAGTAAAAAAACAAAAAACAACTGACATTTGATGAAGTTGTTCTTCTCATATTGCTCTTTTATCACATATTATAACATGGTTTTGAAACATTCAGGGTTTAATTCTCCTTTAAGGAATTGAAGTAATTATGAAAAATCCAGGTCTCATCTCATAGACCGCCTTTAATTCCAAGAGGCATTCAGCTGAGCAGTAAATGTTTTTTGTGCTTTCAGCGCCTCAGAGCATTTGTATGAATTTGATTGATTAATAAATTGACATAACATCACATAAATATATGCTTAATTAAATAGCCTACAAGGAATACGAAAATATACTTACGTTCAGTATGTAACAGTTGTGTGTAGGCTATAGATGTCACATAATTTATTCCAAATAATTTAATTTCCAGCGAACATCCCCGGAAGACAACGGGAAACATACGATGTAAAATGTCACTGATGTTCATGTACAGAGTCCACACATTGAACTGTAACAATCACCTAATGTGTCTGGATACATTGCCCTGAAGATAATGGAGGAACGATACAATTACCATATAATAAGTGTACTACTCATGGGAAATGATAAATCTCTGCATCACCCACGCATATCTTATCATAACGATCCCACGCACGTAGAAAGCCGTGCCATATGGTCGACGAAATTAATAATATGAAAACGATTTACAAGAATTGTTCCCATGACAGTAACTATCAAACACACAGTTTAGGGATGAAACGAGACCCACTCCATACAAAGATACTAAACAATGTATTAGACCAGCCTAATCCTCCACTGAATAAACCAAATTGCTTCTATGTTGTTATTATTCCACGTTATGAGAACCCTATTGACTTACATTCTACACATAGCTATCTTACGCTGATGAGATTCACAATAGGCCTACTAACGCAATCGCGTACATATTGTGTGCGATCACATCCTATACATCACGAGCGTACTTGAAAACTCATTTCAGAAGCGGTTGTCGTATGTATACGGCCACCTACGGATAAGGGAGAAACCTTGTTTGTATAAGAGTGATAATAAGACGTAGCAACTGGCATGACTGGTCAAATCAGGAAAGACTTCATCAGTTGATCGGCAGTGTTAAAGGAGCTGAGTGATTGAGACCTGGATTTTTCTTAATCCTTTCATACATTGGATCAGTAAGGAGATCAGTAAGTTTGTATTTCAGTCGAGGAGATGAAAGTAATTAAAAATGTTGTTATTTGTTGATGAGGTCATTCAATAACATCAGACAATCCCACAAAATAACTTTACTTGCATAAAATATTGCTGCATGAAAAGGTTATGATAGTTATGAACGTTGCAATGTTTCAAATTTAAGCGGTTGGGCAGATCATTTATGTTTAACGGGTTCATGTTCAGCAGGCTTCTTATTTACAGAATGACATTATTTTAAAAATAAAGAACGGCGGTCTGGGTTATTATGAATTCTGTATCACACTACAACTGCAGCAGTATTGTTTGGATTATATAAGATGAACATTTTCCAACACACAAACCCACTGAGTGCCTTTTCATTTTACATAATTTCCTGCTTTCATACCATTTTGTTATTGTATTTTTTGCTATTCTGCGCCATGTTATGCAACAGCCCCCCCCCCCTATTGGCGCCTATAACAAAATTTATAGAGAAGAGAATAACAAAATATATTAATAGATTAGTCAATAAAGCCCGAAAATGATGTTTCTTTCGTCATGTGATGTCACTGTCGTGACGTTTAGGTCCTGAAGATCATTCATGAATTGATCATCAAAAATTGTGCGCGCCTTGCACGCTCTCGGTAGCGTTTCTTTATCCTTACGGTCATGCCATCTGATTTTATTTATATCGAATTGCTGTTTTATAACCCAAAGATCGGCATGATAACCAATTGTTTTCGCGCGTTTCGTACGCAGTGGCCGTGCGTATTTCTGCATGTCTTGTCACGCGGATATATATGTGCCGAATATGGCGCTTATAAATCAAACATCGGACACAGCCCATTTTTTCGCAAGCTTTGCACACAGTTACTGTTCGTTTCTTTCAGTTTCTTGCCATGTTGGTCACTTGTGTCAAAGATCGGACACAATATTCGCCTGAATTTGTCATGCGCGCTTCGCGCGTAATCGCCCGTTCTCTTCTGGTGTCAAGTTGATTTCGGTTGACCCCCAATCCCGAATCCTTGACGGCGGAACTGCATATAGAAACACTGACCAGTGATGTACCTAAGGTATGGTAGGTATGGCACGTGCCCTGGGCGCCACTTGAAGGGGGTAGTACTGAGCAGTTTCTAATAACCCCAGATATCCCAAGCATGTGTGTAGGCCTACTATGCGATATTATCCCCGATGGTTGTCAGTGGCCCCAATTAACGGTTTACTATTTTTGTTCTCAGAGAGTAAAGATCCTTGAATACCCTGAAAATGTTGGCGCGCTTCGCCCGCTGAATAGTTAGTTCTTCCCTGTTCATTCTCGTGATTTTGTTTCATATAGCTGTACCATTAGCTCGATTGTCCTTAGACGTACGCACTGCATTGCATTCTAATCGAAACAGGTCATCTGTCGGGTCACTGACTGCTCAACAAATTTTGTTTTCAAGGAATTACAAGTTACTTTAAACTTTCAAAGTTTGACTCGCTTCGCTCGCTTCACATCCTATCTTTCTTCCTCTTCAATGATTTTGTTCCATGTACGGTCAAAATGTATTGTTAACTGATATAATGGTGATGTTATCCGAAAGATGGGTGTCAGATGTTTGGACATCGGCCCAATTTCAGTGCTCGCTTGCCATAGACGTTATTGTTTCTTTCGTTGTTCCAAAATATATTTCACCTTTGCCAATGAGTCATAATACATCTTGGTTTTCTAGATTTTTTTCCTGAAAAAAAAAATAGCACCATTTTGCATCTCAGCCACCTTACGAAAGCAAAATTTATCCAAAGGAGGGAGACCCCTCCCCTTAGACCCCTCCCCCAGGACGGCGATCACTAAATATAGTTGCGCCCCCTATTGGAAAATCCTGGATACGCCCCTGTACAATGAATATGAACTTGATCTGGTCGACTTAGTGTGTTTACAAGCAAAACGTACAATGTTTGACCCATAATGAGCTCCAAACAACCGCCAAGATCAACCAGTCAACATGTACTCATAATGGGAAACGACACATCAATTATGAACTTGATCTGACCAGACATGGTCGCCTAATAGCGTGCTTACAAAGATTTCAGTGTTTGACCTCTATTGAACTCAGACGACCTCTGACCTATTTATAAAATGACAGAGATCATATATGCATTATGAAGAACACACCATAAGGCGTACCAGGTATGAACTTGATCTGACTATACATGGTCGACTTATCGTGTTCACAAGCAACAAGTTAAAAAAAGTCTAAATTTCACAAATTGTTCATTTTGGATCCCAAATGCGCTCAAACTTCCACCAAATTCAATAGGGCGTATGTACTCATTGTGGGTAACACACAGATCAAGTTTGAACTGCGAATCTGATCGGACATAGTCGGCCGAGTGGCATGCCCAAGTGATTAGAGCACCCGCCTGGCACCGGGAGGTCTGTGTTCGATACCCAAGCCGGGTCAGTTAGCCAGAGACCTAACAATTGGTACCTACTGCCGCCTTGCTAGGTGCTCAGCGTTGAAAGGTTGGAGTAGGGAAAACCATCTGAAGAGGAGTGGCGCCCATCAGAGTATCAGCAAAAATTATATTGAATGTCAATTCAATTGAACGTCGACGGCCACCTGTTGCTATGGCGAACTAAATATATAGTTGGCCTTCGTGTGTTTACAAGGATTTCAATGTTTGACCTAAGATGACCTCTCCCGAAAGCATTAGGAATCATATACTCATTATGAGGAACAAACACATCGAGTATGAACTCGATTTGATCACTCATGGTCGTCTCATCGTGTTTACTAGCAAAGCGTCACAGACATACACATACATCAACAAGTTAACAGGAGTGCACAAATTCCTTGCAAGCAAGGAGTATACGGAAACGAGTAGGCCTCATTTCATCATCTATCACTTTTCAATCGAGAATTTTGAACGCGTTTAAGCTATATTTTTGTTTGGGTTGGAATGAGGTGCATGATTTTCTGCAGATTTGTTGCCAGTTGAAAGCCCATTTTTATCTCACGTTGAATCAACTGAACATGCGAACTTCGGGTGCGATTGCTCCATATCCAGTGTCCTGATACCCTCTGCATATATCATGATCAAGGAAATTTTACGGGATGTAAAGAAAATATTACACATTCAACAATTGTTATCATCTGGAACAAAATTGTATTACCATTTCAAACTAAAAATAAATTATGTTAACTGTATAGTACAATATTTACAATGAACGTTTAAATTATACATTTTTTCTTGGTTCAGCACGGTAGCATGCTGGAATGCAAACAGGTATAGAATAAAGTAATAATTACCACATAGGCCTCGTATCATTTGGTATGATATGAGTTATACCTACCAAATTAGAGGGCGCTCTTACATGAGAACATCCAATTTACTGGTCTAGCGAATCAATATTCAATTTCATCTTGGAGAGGATTAACCCTGATTCTCGGCCTAGCAGAGAATAATGCATTGTTATATTAGAGTATTGCATTGCTCACGTAAGTACGGTATTTTAGGATTATGATATGAGTTATCGAAATCAATAAGCGCATTTCCTACTAGTCTCATGTTAAACTGTTTCTTTGTCTTGTCAAGTTTTGAAAGGGGAAGGCTTACAGTTCACGTAACAATTTACCGGGGATAGACTCATAAACTTTCTCTAAAGTATCTGACTAAACTTACAGTGCTGTGTGGAACTAAATTAATTAAAGATCCTTGAAAGCTCAATCGAGATACAAATAAAATTATTTTTTAAACCCACTTCTCTTGCCCACGTGAGAGTTTCACATCCCTGGAAGCATAATTATTTTGTATTGGTTAAAGTGCCATACTGACCGTACCGCAGATGTCTGGCAGATTCAAAATGAGGGAAAAGGGCATTTAAGACGAAAATCTGCACTCAGTTTTAAACTTTAATTTTATTTTAATTTTATTTAGGCAATTGGTAACATTTGAGACGTCCTTATCGCAATTATGGAAAGAAAACTCCGTAATTACTTTCATGAATATTTATGTTTTTGTCATACCAATTCTAAAGTCTTGAAGCCTCAATCTGAGTTGAAAACCTAAATCCAACCATAGAAAACAATATTTGGTAAGAGGTACTTTCAGGGTTCGATGGATCTGCCAGTAAAACATTCGAGTTTACCCATCTTCCTAACATATTTTGAAAGTAATTACCATTAATGATTCTCATTTCCCTCAAATTGTTTCGAAAACGAGAAAAAATAGGGACTAAGTTCAATTTTTGAGGGCCACAAAAATAGGCTCAGTGCTTCTTACAGACATGTCCCTCGTACTTGATAATAATCCAGAGCTTCCCGGTTTCTTGTAAACACAAAGATAATCATTATCGAGTCTAGAACAAACTCAGTACACTGTGTGTGTATAGCTAGTGGTTCATGTTCCCAGTATAGCGGCACATGTAATAGGCTAGATTCATTCTTAGTGCATTATCTGTGTTAATATTGCAACATATTGATGGAAGGGCCTTTGGACCAGCAATTCGAAAAGTTTGCGAATAATGCTCCAAATTCATCGATTACGATTAATATTCCTGCCCAAATCCAATTGAAAATGTCAATATCAGAAGTTTTAGGTATCGTTCATGTCAATATTAGTGAATTTGTTGTGTTTTGATAACATAAATTAACCCTGGCAGTACTTTTGAGGAGGGGAATAATATCATCAGAATTAATTTTCTAGCTAACTTTCAAAGCAAAAGTATTTTTCTTCAATATTTAATTCCCAAAAAAAAAATCTGTTGGACCCACAAAAATAAATATTCTGACATCATTACTTAAAAGGTAAACCACAATTTTAAATGCTTCCAGGTTCTATATAGCCTATGGTGTGTACTAGTTTAGTGCAAATTTGCGTAACCTTCGTAATCCTGCGTATCAATCATAGGCTTAGTCAGAATGTTTGGTTGGGGATGGCCACCTCAATTTCATTCTTGACGCCTAATTTGAAAAGTCAGAATCCTTATCACTCACTATCTATAAGCGGAGCGCCACCATTTTGGCGCGTAGCATACCAAAACTATCTGACTAAAAATACCTCCTAAATCGCCGGAAATAACACTTCCCATGCCTTACAAGTTGCATCTGAATTTAAAATATTTTTCAACAAATTATAAAGAAAAACAAAAGGTTTGCAAAATTTTACAAGTAGACGGAAGACATCCATGCATCACAATCTTTATCAAAATGGCAGCTCCCTGCTCGATTTTTTATGCACTTTCAAATTGGAATATCTCGGAAAGTAAACAATATTTTTGGATGATATTCAGTGAAAATGTTCACCACATGTTAGTCTCTCATTTAATATTATTATTTCATTTACAAGATTTCAGACTTTAATTCTCCTTTGATATTTTTGGAAAATGTGATTCAACTTGGCATAGTGCACTTTGCTCAAAGATTCCATATATACCAGAATATGAGTAATCTTGTTTTGAAGGAAAATTATAATTATAGAAAAACACAAGTTTCTCGGGACTATGTGCATCTGCCATCTATGACGTCATAGGATTGGTGTTCAAATGTGTTTGTTGGCTAAATTGTCAAATAATAAAGAGGCACTGTCGTCAGTCATGCTACATACTGGGATGACAAACATGTCTGACATACGTTGAAGGGGCAAAGTGTGTTTGGTGGGTTTGCGCGTAAAACAAACAGCCAAGTTTTGCAATCCCTTTTACATATTCCTAAATTTGTTCCAATATATAATAACATCTAATGATCTTTATTCACTCTCAAAATACTCTGTAAAAGAGAAATTAGGCAACAGTTCAATTTTGTAGGCGCCGGGTTTTTCACATCAATACCCAATTAGTATTTAGAATTTCAATCGATTTTTAACTTTAAACGCACGAAAATCAATTTAATTTTAAAACAACTGATTTGTAAACAAATACTTTGTGAACAATAAGGGAACAAGCAAGTTCGTTCAAATTTCGAAAATAAAACATATGTTATATACATATTATATATTATATACATATATCACAAAGAATTGTGTACTGGTCAGCTGCACGATTGATTATTCTGAATATATACTCAGATAACGCATTAGTAGTCGCAGTCGTTGTATGCGATTATGTCCACTATAGGGTTCCATGCTCCGGGCGTGTGCAGGCTCAGAGAGCCGCTATTCTTGGGTCGCCGCTGACTATCAGCAACGGTGTGGACGACGGTGGGGGTGCAATTTTAACTCTCCCGGCGTCACAACCAGTTTTGTTGTGTTTGTTTAGGAGCGACATTCTCGAGAAGGTTTTCGTACAGAGCAAGCAGCTATAACGCTTCACGTGTGAGTGCGTCTGGAGATGCGCCCTCAGGTTGGACCTATCGGCGAAGGCTCTCTGGCAATGCGCGCACGAGAATGGCTTCTCGCCTGTGTGGGTACGAATATGGCCCTGGAGGAGCCACGGCCTCGAGAAAGCCTTTCCGCAAATCGTGCACTTACACGGTAACGTATGGGTACGGAGGTGCATCTTCAGCGCGCCCAGGGCGGTGTACTCTTTAGAGCAGTACTTGCATTTGAAGGAGCGTCCGTTTTGTCCCGCCAAGCACTGTGTCTGTTGGTGCTTGTTCAGCCCACCAGCGGTACAATACTCCTTGCCGCAGTCGGAACATTTCAGCTTCTGTGTCGGTTTTCTCGAGCTCGGCGGGACGCGTCTATTAAACGGTTTCTTCTCCTGGTAAGTTTCCCCGCCGTCAGAGCCGGGGGAGGGTAGCCGTGACTCGTCATCCCCGGCAAAGCATGTACTAGAAGTCAGCAATGAGCGAGGTACGGGAACTAATGAACTCCTCTGTGGCGGAGGTAGAGGGAGAAACGGCCTGAAGAACGGCTTGGTCGTCAGGGTAGGAGATGTGTCTGTCTTCAGTTCTTCAACGGGAATATATGACCGGGGCATGACTAGACCGCAAGAGGTGGCAACTGATCGTGGTTCCCAGGGCAAGCACAGGGTCGAAGAATGAACGGTGGCCTGGACGTACGTGATGACCGGCCGTCTGGGCTCCGGTTTGGTCAAGGTAGTGAGCACCGTAGCTGCACGGGTAGGGTCGTACACTAGAACAGAAATAGAGAGAGGAATGAAGAATTCGTTAATTACATGCATACGCTATATGGTAAGCGGATTGGCTAAAGTTGTATTTCTGTGCAAACGTTGTCTAAAAATGTAACCCTTCACGCCCCAATTCGGGCAAAGTAAAAACCAAACTGTAGAAAAGTTGGTTAACAACCCAAGTTGCAGAACTCGTATATGAATGAAATTGCTTGTATAATATAAGTATGCGTATTATTATATAATTTGCCTGAAATGCCCGAAAAGCTTTATTCACAGACTTTTCTTGTATAACGAACTAACGGTATGTTTAGCAAATAAATATATGGCAGATAGCTCAGTCGGTAGAGCTCCGGACTACAAATTCGAGTTCGTATCGTCTCGGGACTGCTCAGCTTTTCTGTTGTGTCCTTAGGCAAGGCACTTCACCTCGATTGCCTCTCTCCACCCAGGTGTTTAAAATGGATACAACAGCCTATGCAGTTGCTCGGGTGGGTGATCTTCCCGGTTGGCGTACTCGTGAGTATCCACTGCGCCCTGATGCGCCACCGGCCGTAGATATTTCGTCTCTCCGCTGGATACTGGTGGTGATGGAAATAGAGTGATGGCTTCCTCCTTGAAAATGACTCTTCATGTGAACAATATCTGTAAAGCTGCTCTCCATGCAATAAGAATGATAGGGAACA
>JAODUJ010220324.1:0-10492 GCA_027564615.1 Psolus chitonoides
TTTTCTGACCCAAAAACTGTACCGTAAGCCTACTTTGTCAAAAAAAATATTTTCGTATGAGCAAAAAATGCACGCTTCGGAAAATTGGAATTCGGTTGCAAGGGACTCCAAATAACCAGAATGAAATCGAATATGCGCGCGTAGCGCGCGAAAAAATCTGTTATCAATGTCAGCAGTCGGAATTTTTATTCTTTTGACCCAAAATCTGTTGTTTGTCGGAAAATTCATTCTTACTCACTTAGAGTACATTTTTACTACTTTCCAGTAGTCGGAAATTCTTCTCACTTGATCTAGTTGGAAAATATATACAAAGATGACAAAGGCTCAGTCGGAAAAATTTGCTAGACTGAGATATCAGGAATTCCAACTGGTATTTCAGATTTCCCGACTATCGTCGCTCTGACGAACTTTGGGGGCGGGGGTGGGGGTGAGACACCCCCACATTCCCCGGTCGCTATGGCCCTGCTGTCAGTCGGTGTAGGTATGCACATGCTGAACATCTAGTTTTATATATAATTTTGTGAGCTATTAAAAAAAAAGGGCCCTATACAAGGAGTTCCCAATGTTTACACGAAGTTGGACACCGAAGTTCAAACATCTTTAAACATTTTTGAAATATATATTTTATGCATTGTGGTTTTATATATAATTTGTTGGGCAAATTTGAGGAAAGCGCACTCTATCAGGAGTTCCCTATATCCCCCCCCCCCAATAAGTGAGTAAAATAGCAGGCAATATTCTATGCACCTGTTGTTAAACTTACAAATGTACACACCACCAGGCGCGGCGCCATGGGGTGGGCATGATAGGGAGAAAATAAAATCCCGAAGTCTCACGGCGTTCTGACGCATCAATATTCATTGAACAACCACTAATTTCTATATCGATGAGGAAGTATTTTGTTCAAAGACTAAGATTTGCAGAATCCCAGTATGTTCTTGCCAATGGAAGTGTTCGCGGTACATAATAATTATCGTATTACTATATTATTAAGAACACATTACCGTATTAATTCAATAAAGAAACTACCATATATGCAGAGGAGTACCCCCCCCCCCCCCGCAACATAATCCGACCGACCTGCCACTATTTTGGGGCGAAATGGCAACACAAGATTTGTTCAGACCTTACAGTCTGTGGTACAACGAGCTTGGTTATGTATAGTATATTGAATATCACCTAGTTATAAAATCAAAGTTGAAATTAGACTCAGACGAAACTGGTTTTGTAAGGGGGACCCGCAGCCGGGGGGGGGGGGATTTACATTTCTCCTATGCCATTAAAAATCATAAATGTTTTCTGACCCCTTTCGATGTTGTTACAGACGGGAGGGAGGGGATAGACTATAAAACTTGGTAGGCTTCGCTGGCAAGTGTATAAGATTCATAGGCAAGCTGGGTGCAATTAATATATTTACACCCTGGTTGCAGTCAACCATATACAGTACCGGATCCAGAGGCATAGACGTGTGAGGGGGAGGGGGCAGCGGACCATGACCCCACCATTGATGAGGGAGAAAAAGAAAATGATGAGAGAGGAAGGAAAAAAGGAGAAGGAAGGGGAAGGAGGGGGAAGAAAGGGGAAGAGAGGGAAAAGAAGAAGGAAAAAGGAAGAAAAAGGAAGAAGGGAACGAAAATAATAAAGTAGGGAGCCGAGAGGAACGTTGTGGAAATGGTAGCAGTGGCGTAAAGAAAAGAGTACTGAACCCGCTCTCCATAGGCGTAGGAAGCGGAGGGAGTAGGGCGGACACCTAAAATCCATGAGCGAGCTTTGATTTTGAAGAATATTACAAAATTCCACCGTACCTCCAAATCAACACGTGGACTCCAAAACATATATCACAGCAACACAGTTTTTTGTAGATTACAATATTGCCTTCCCGAAAATCCATGATTCGAAATGTCCTATAATTATGGTAATGTTTCTACAAGGATTGGTCAAATATTGGCATCTTTCCTACCACCTTTCTCAATACAAATGAACAGTTTGCTACCATCTCTCTCAGTAAAAATGAACAGGTTGCTACCACCTTCCGCGATACAAATGAACAGGTTGCTACCACCTCTCTCAATACATGGACACAGATAACATACACCTCTATGAGTAATGAATTTATAAGTTTAGGACTTGGAAATACAAGTTGAAAAAAAAAATTACATGTCTTTTTCCGATTATATAGTGACAATAGTCATTTTCCAGAACATGAGATTCCAAGATTGAAAATGTTTAGATGCGACTTGCAAGGCCTGGGAAGTGCCATTTTCAGCGATCTGGGAAGCAATTTCTGCCAACATTTCCGTGTACGATACGCGCCAACTAATGGTCGCGCTCCCCTTAGATAGTGGGCCTGCAGCCATGGACTGTCCCGTATTCAATTATTTCAAATCTCGTCACTTCGCACCCCCCTAACCCGCCACGAAAATTCATGGGTACGGGCCTGGGGTGTATGTTATGAAATCGATACGATTTTCATTCTTCAACAGGAACTGAGGGGAAAATAAATAAAAAATAACCGCAAAATCGATGTAGATACCTTGGGGGTATGGTGTGGTATTTTCGGGACAGCTTTGCCCCCCCCCCCCATGGAAGAAGGTCTAGACACGCCCATGTCCAGAGGAGGGACCCCCTCTTTTCAAAAGTATACAGAAAATGCTGCTTATATATTGCAAAGTTGCAAATAACGGTTATTTCGAGTAATGATATAAAATATTTGAGTAACGCAAGTTAATTTGGAGCTGTGCTTGTACGTGTTTCTGGTGCAAATTTGAAAAAATCTCGCGCTACGCGCGATTAGGCCTTATAATGTTTGTCGTTGCTAAGTCTCTCCGTGGTAAGTTCCTGGAGACAGCGATATGATAGTTAGAAGTCAGTTCTTTGCAAGACCATTAATTCAAACAGTATGTAAAACAGACATAAAACAGTTGTTTAAATTGACTTGAAGGTTCTATCGAAGTCACCGCTAATCAGAGTTCCATCCAAAATTACACAGAACGCGTTGAAGTTACATTTTTGTAGGGATGGGATGAGGTTTAATATGATTTACTGAAGACGTGTTTTGTTACCAGACGAGTTAAAATCGTAGCACCTCCAGAGTTTTTGCGCTTAGCGCGTGTTTGCATTATACTTGAATCTACGTGTATTTTCTTATCAACGTTTCCGCCCGCTCGCTTCAAATTTCTTTCGGTTTTCTGTTTATTACAATTGTAGCCTAAGCTATTTTTTGTCATGAGTATAGCATAAACTGTACGCTATTATTAATTTATTCATACGATTGGCAATAATTGTTTCTGCGGGCTTCGCGCGCAGTGTTCTTCGGTTTGTTTTCGTTCGTGTGTAAATTTTACTCCTTTCACATGCATATTAACTATGCCGACATTCTCTTTTTCGCCGCCAATTCTATCGATGCAGTCATCAATTCTAGGGATTAGATAAGTGTCAGATTTCGTAACCGCATCGTCTTCACGATATTCGGTGCAAAATCTGGAACTCACATCGGGTTTTGGTACCAAGATTATTGGTGATGACCAATCACTTTGACATGGCTCAATTATGTCATTATCAAGCATATATTGAACTTCTTTTCTTAACTCTTTAAATTTGATCGGATTCATTCGATAAGGGTCAGTGTTGCTTTATGGGCTTGTTTTCACCAACTTCCACATCACGGAATACCAAATTTGTTTTGGTTGGAGTATCAGAAAACAATGTTGGGGACTTCTGAATTAGTTCAGTCAATTTACCTTTTCGTGATGGGTCTAGATGATTGATTTTATCATCCAGATCAGACAACACATCTGAATTTTGTAACTTTGGTGTTACAGGTTTGCTCTCCAAGTTGAGCACTTTGTTCTCAACAGGGGTGAGTCACCTGACTCTTTCTGCACACAGTGGGAAAATACACTACTTTCCTTAGTTGGACGATCATGTCCCGTTGCAACATCCTTATCGGTGATGTCAGTCACAGCGCCCTCACTCTCAGCAACTTGATTACTATCTTCACGATCATAATATTTCTTGATCTTATTTACGTGACAAATCCGTCTGCTTTTCCTACTATATGGAGTGAGAACTCTGTAGTCGACATCATTGATCTTCTTGTCAACTATATATCTTGCCTGTAGGCACTGGTCGTCAATGAGGAGCAATAATAATACTTTGTCACCAGGCTCCAATTGCCTTTTAACTGCCTTAACAGCGTAATGCTCTTCCATTTTGTCTTGGGCATCCCTCAGGTTCTCTCTGGCTATGACACAGGCTTTAGAGAGCCGTTCTATAAATGTTGACACATTGTGCAGGATGTTTGTATCCTGATTATCATCCAACCATCTCTCTTTCAGAAGTTTCAGAGGCCCACGTGGGGTGTGACCAAACTCCAGCTCATATGGAGAGAACCGAAGTGATGCCTGCTTTGCCTTGCAAACGGCAAACAGTAACAGTGGGACGCCCTCATCCTAGTCCTTTTGCCGCTCGAAGCAATAGGACCTGATCATGTGTATCAGGGTCTGGTGGAATCGTTCCAAAGCCCCTTGGCCTTTTGGGTGATATGGACTAGACTTATCCTGTTTAATTCCAAGCTGGTACATCACCTGCTGGAACAACTTTGACATAAAATTTGACGCTTGGTCTGACTCTATAGATTTCGGTAATCCCACAAGAGTGAAGAACTTGATCAGTGCCTTAGATATCGTACGTGCAGTAATGTTTCTGAGAGGGACAGCCTCTGGGGAACGAGTTGACTCACACATTATAGTCTATAAGTATTGATTACCTGCCCTGGTTTTCGGCAGTGGTCCAACAAAATCAATGATAATCCTGATGAGCGGTTCCTCGAATGCAGGTATAGGTTTCAATGGTGCAGGTTCAATAGTTTGATTTGGTTTACTTACCACCTAACACGTATGACATGTTTGACAAAACTGCACCATATCCTGCCTCATTTTAGGTCAATATAGGTGATTCAGAATGTTGTCATATGTCTTAGTTATGCCTAAATGACCAGCAAGTGGGGTCGCATGGGCCATATGTAGAATTTCTCCACGATACACTTTTGGTACAACATTCTGGTTGACAACAGACATATCATCATCTGAAGTGACATCAGGTGGTCTCCACTTCCTCATCAGTATGCCTGACTTGTAGTAGAAACATGACGGAACTTTCTCCTCCTCTTTTTGATCTAGCGCTTTTCCGCCTAGCTCAATGCAGTCAGTGTCTTTCCCCTGCTCAGTGACCCGGTGTTGCCTATTCAACACTCTCTGATCCAGCATTTCCTCAGGTTTTTCCGGAGTCGTGAGGTTGTTATTATTTTGACTAACCACCTCATTAGTTTCTTCTAAGTGACCCATGAAGATTGATGTCACTGTTGTTCGGAACTTTTGGACATGGCCCCTGTGTCCGCACTGACTGGGAATAGGCCTGGAATTTTATCTCCCAAGTGTTGTGCCTCATCCTTTTCCAAAGAGGTTTCAACAAGTTTGATATCTAGGAAGGCTTTATTTATCCCCAGGTCATTCATTACCCAATAACAATACTACTCCATGGGCAGGTAGGGTAGGCCTAATTCCTACTTGCACATTGCCTGTCACAAAACCTGACTCTAAGTAAATTTCATGAAGAGGCACATCAATCAGATTACACTCTGTCCCTGTAACACACAGACTTGAACCCACAGAGCTTCCAGTTGAGAATGGCAACACTATCTTCTAATATAACTAACTGGCTTGCCGCGGTGTCCATCTAAAATGTGATAGGTACACGTGTATCCGTGTCATTCATTGATGACACATGGCCCTCTGAGTTGAAAGGCCAAAACCCTTTCCAGCATGCTGGGTCTCTGGCGACCCAGAGTTGCCACTCCATGTTACCAAAGTCATAACTCCATTTTTCTCTGCCCTAGGGCAGTCATTTAAGTTTAAAACAATAAAAGAGACATATATCATTCGTTTTGAAGAGTTTTTATTAGGGGTTTGTGTGTACCATTTTCTTTTTCCGCTCAAACGTTTGGTTCATGTCTGAAAACGGCCAAAAAGTGGCTTTTTGTGCCCCAAAGTTCAAAACATTATTGAGCTCCCACGAAACATGAATGTCAACCCCCTAACCTTTTTACAATAGCTGGGATATGTCAAAAAACATATTTCAAAGCCATAGTGGAATGGGGCAAATTGATTTGGGTTTAAAGAAAAAATTAGGGCTGAAAAACCAGATCCATTAAAAAAAAAATGTTTCCGTTTGGAATATCCGAGCCGGAAAGTGATTGCAGAGTGGCATCCACTACGAAAATACTGAAAGTTGACCTATTGAAGGTTATGCTATAGGAGGGTAAGTCTGCCTATCAGGATTATTTGAAGGTCGAGTTCTGGACACATTTTGGATTTTGGAGGTAAGTCGGCATTATGCTTCTATAATACAGGTAGAAAAGGTTTATTTTTAGGCTTAAACATTTATAATTAATTAGTAACTGTATAATCTGAAGTCTAAAATATGAATTAGGTCAAAATACAAGTAAATGCAATCGTAGGGGCAAGTTTAGTTGGCCACTATATGCCGAATTGTTTGAATAGGTTAGCCTAACATTTGGCCTGTGCATTGGTGTGTAAAAGTATAACACTAGGCCTAATGCTTAACCAAATCAGGCTA
The DNA here is from genome assembly GCA_027564615.1 of Psolus chitonoides. Classification (NCBI taxonomy): domain Eukaryota; kingdom Metazoa; phylum Echinodermata; class Holothuroidea; order Dendrochirotida; family Psolidae; genus Psolus; species Psolus chitonoides. The sequence continues at coordinate 6,637 of JAODUJ010220324.1, forward strand.
ATTAGGATAGTGGGTAGGCTCGTAAAATGCTAATAACTTGGTCACATCTTATCCAATTTGAGTGAAAACGGTACCGTTTGAAAGATCTATGTCTAAGAAATACCATGTAATAACACGAGTTTTCTAAGATTATAAAGTTTGTCATCAATAATTATGCACATTCGTATTTATTCGAAATGGCGGACTAATGTGCATACTTTTTTTACACATAGTAACTCGAAACCAATTTTTTGAAATCCTCGATGTCCTACCTTCCAGGAAACCCAAGGTTCCTATTGAGGATGTTGTTCTAAAATTAATTATAATTTATTTCGTGTGACCTTGTGTGACTGTCATTTTAGGTTCTGATTTCCCAATGACTACATCCTTTGGGTTTGCGTAAATATGGGCAACTAGTTTGTTTTTATGTTCAAGAACGTTTTCCTACCTAATAGCGTCCAACGTGAACTTTTGGTGTGACCTGGCCTTTTGCAATGATCACAAGTTACTGATGACCTATTCTGGTAAGGATTAGTATTTGCATTTGACTTCGAGTTTGCGTCACTCTTAGCTTGAATAATTTGACTATTTGTCTTAGCTCCATCACTCTTTGGAGTGAATGACCCAAATTTTGGTTTGTTAAATGAAGTTTTAGACTTGTGTGATAGCGCATAATCGTCAGCAAGTGATGCCGCCTCCATGATATCTTTTATGTTCTGTTTTCATTCAAAAATATTTGGATTTCTGGTGGCACGCGCTATTCAAATTTCTCTATTACAATGAGCTGACGTAATTCTGTGTAATCGTCACTCACTTCTTTAGATGCACACCATCTGTCGAACCGATTTTCTGTTTCACGAGCAAACTCAACATATATTTGGTTGTCACGTTTTGTATGGTTTCGAAATGTCTGCCTGTAGGCTCCAGGCCTATACTCGTATGCCTTTAAGATTACAATTTTCACAAGCTCATATCCATCACTCTGTTTGACAGATAGGGCAGCATATACCTATAAAGCCCTACCCGTAAGTGCACTCTGAAGTAGTATAGACCAACTTTTATATGGCCAGGACAGGGAATTAGCAAGCTTTTTAAAGTGTTGGAAATACTTATCAACATCTGTCTCATAAAACTTAGACACGGTTGAAGAGTAACCTTTCATGTCAAAACCCGTGTTGGCTTTGGTGTTAGATCTGGCCCCCTATTCCAATTCCTTGAGTTTAACTCCTTATCAATTTCCATTTGTTTTATCCTTTCTTGTTTTTGATACTCCATTTCTTTTTCTCTAATTCCCCTTTTTTGCCTTTCCTGCATTTCCATCTCCCTTTGTTTCATTTCCATTTCTAGTTCTTTCTTTTTTTGTGCATTTCTAATTCTAGTTTTTTCAACTCCAAGACATTGTTGTCAATAACTGGGTTGGAAGGAGTGGTAAGAGGTAATGCAGTTTCAGGTAAGATATTTTCATCTATATATTTTCATTCTCAATCAAAGCTAGTTTTACTGAAAAAAATCTAAGTGAAACTTTGATTTCCACACCATAGTGTTTTCGCATTTCTAATAATTCTGACTTCTTCAGAGAATCTAATGCCTCAGCAGAGGGAGACTGAACGGAAGATTCTGATGCCATTATGCCGTTTTATACCGATCACTAAAACACACACATGTAAGTGTTTATACAAATAGTTTGCAATTACACTCTATGCAGTAAATATCTTCTGGCTTTGGACTCTTCCACTTAATAAAATAAAGAATGCCAACAATTTCGAAATTCAACTATTATACGCCAAAAACGAAAGAGCTTTTAGGCTAGGCTATAGAAATTCTACACAATACGAGGGCGAAAGGATTTTGTTATCCTAACACACATATAATACCTATTCTTGTAGGCTACAGGCTGTGTGCCTTGCACAATTTTCCACCTAATGTAGAGCGACTTCACATTCCATACACGCCCCTATGACTTATTTAAGTTCGATAGTGCCAAACTCCCGGATAGGCACCAAAATATGTTACGTACGGACTTGTAACACAAGGACGCCTTCAATTTGGTTGCAGGGATTGTACTACTCGAGGCAACAATTTGTCTGTTCCACATTGAAGGCTAAAAAGACGGGTGATCAGTAATGGCAAACAAAATAGGAAACTGACGGTTTTAAGTAAAGGATCCTTCAACCAGCTGGCCTTTTCCGATAGCATAGCCTTTGTTTGGCGTAGGCTATAAGCTAGGCTTGTATTGTAGAACTTGGCTAGGTAATATCTCTGCGGTTAGAGGTTTCGTGGAATCGATCCCCGCAATAGCAATAACAATAGCAATAACGCGCGCACTGGTTATTTTATGCTTTCGTAGTGTTTGATTTCTTCGCATGCCTGCTAATTAGCTACCAGAAAAAGTTTTAGCGCACAGATGTGATAGCCCGACCTTTTTCTATTTGCATATTTCAGGCATCAAACTATAGCATTTTGGCGGTCATTCATGAAAGGCGCCCCGTATAGGGAGTTCTCCACATTTCTCATGGATTGGCCCCCCAAAAAATCGGAATGAACGTCATCGAAAACATATTCAAACCTTATTTTCCCATTTTGAATCGAGACCTCATTGCAGCCATTAATTACTTAGTGTGGGCGACATGGGAGGTTAAACAAATATCAGCTGATCATGGCAATTAGTGGTTAGAACGTTAATGTAGAAACGGTAGGCTGGAGTTATTTCTGTCTAAACCAGTGATTTTCAAACTTTTAAAGGGTCAGGACGAAATAGAGAGGCAGAGCTGTGGTCGAGGGCCGCATTCCAAAAACATCCAGGAATCTAAATCTTGGGGGAGGAGTCTAAGGGGAGAGAGTCCCCTCCCTTTTTGATTTTCGTTTCAAATATAAAGGCCTGTAGACAAGGGCGGCGGAAGTACTCATAATCTGGGGGGGGGGGCACCGACGTCGAAGGGCACTTTGCACAAATTTGTAGGAAAGTGTGTGGAAAAAGGGCACAATTTTAGAAAAGTAGGGGGCACGCCGCCCTTGCCTGTAGATGCAACATATATGGTGGCACATTTGATGCTAACAAATGTCATTAGAACAAATATTACCCTGTTACGTTTTTCTAGTGGAAGATGATTTTATTCAATCGGTTCAGTGGCCGCAACGAGAGGGTTCAAGGGCCGCATGCAGCCCGAGTGCCGCGTTTGGGAATCACTGTTCTAAACAAATGACACATGCGTCATAGTCAGACATATCATGATTATCGTTATTTATTTGAATGACAAGGTGGGGCAGAAGGATTTATAATAAAAACAAACAGTATGTAACATTATGTCAAACCTACTGTGGGTATAATAACTGAACTTGCAAAGAGAGACATATTTTAGGAGAGGTTGAGAGAGAATGGATGGGATTTTTTTCTTCGAGGTGGGGAATGAAAGGGAATGGGATGGGTTGAATTGGAAATGAAATATTCTTTGCAATTTACTAATTTCATTGTTAGTATGTATGATATAGAAGAGAGAAACTTGAAATAACCAATGGTAATATTAATGGAATATACTGGCTATATTTATTTTAAGCCTTCCGTACACGTGATCATTATCGAGAATAATAATGGTGCCCTACTCAGACATCAACAACTTTCAACCAAAACAGATTAGATTAGATTTTTATTTCACTGTACAAGGCAACACTACAACGGGCAACGAAACCAAGGATAGAACAAACCTAAAATAAAAAGAAACCAAACGTACCAAGGGCATAAGTATTGTCATGTAATATTATGACAACCCCTCGCTTCCCATGTATCTTGAGAGAGCGTCTTTAAGATCTATTAGGTTAGTTTGTTTACGTCCGGTCTCAAGGACACGGCGACCTTGAAAGCCACGTAGCATTTTAGGAA
>JAODUJ010220435.1:0-10491 GCA_027564615.1 Psolus chitonoides
CAGCTACAGTGTATTTGTTGCTTCACATGCTGGTCGCAAAGTTCAAATGAAGCAAATTCTCAAGCATGATCTGTCACAGGTGCCACTCTCATTCGCAAAATTTAACAGAGAAATGCACTCAACTTCTAGGTCAGCTAGTCTCTAGTTAGTCAAAGGACATAGAAACTCCACCAGTGGTTCCGGACCAACAGAGAATCAACGAACATGCGTGATAATCAATGACCATGCTATGATTCAATGTCTTAGAAAACCGAAGGATTGCAATACATTCCAAGAGTATGCAGCTTCCTTCCAGAAGTTAGTAGTAAGTTTACATTGATATGAATGTTAGTCGAGATGACATTGCCTTCAATTCGATACCTACATCAAACAGTCAGCCAAAGCATCAACAAGAGGAAAACAAGGTGCAAAGAAGAGACCAACTCGGAAAGTCATAGAACACGGTGATGTACCAAAAGTATGGAGTCAGTTCCCCTCCCTCAATAAAAACAAGGTTGACCTGGCAAGGTTTCTGAGTCAATATCTCATCGATCAATCTAATTTACCAAAAGGATGCGAACTGGTTACAGGTGGAGGATTTGAAAGAACCCAAACGAGAGTCAACACTGCGGGGGGAGAATTACACAGTTGACTGGCAATCACGAGGAGTGCAGACACACGTATTTTCTTCATGCCTGTGAGGTTGTGGCCGATCGGTACAACAGAATATTAGTGGTATGCAAGGATACTGACGTCCTCTTACTATTGACTCACTTTTTGGGCAGTTAACAAAATCTACAGGTCAAATTGAGGAGAATATACTCGGATTTCATGCTCTGATTGGATGTGATTCGACGTCGTCTCTTGCTGGCTGGATTTGGTTAAAAAAAACTGTTGGCTTATATTTGAACAACACCCAGAATTGACTGCTGGAGTGGGACGAGATGGACCTGTTGAGCCGATACTGGGAAGAATTTAGCTGTTTGTTGTATGGTGCGCCAGAACATCAAGCACGGCATGATATGTTGGGAAGAGGGGGTTGGAGAAACTACCTCCAACAAAAGTGCATTGCAACTACACCTAGTACGTTGCGACTTTCAAGCAAAAATATGGCTGCAGGCAAATATCACAATTCAAACAGTTTAACCACCATCAGAAACAGATGGCTGAAAGTCAGTGCATGCAAATTGTGTGGTCTAGACTTCCGTCAATACAAAGTGCATGTATTGATTTTTTCTCTTGCGGCTGCAGGACAAAGTTCAAAACTGCTACATGCAAGTGCAGTAAGAACAGACAGAGGTGTAACCTACCCCCGCGTGTGCACGTAGTGCTAAAGACTGTCGGAGCCCAGCTGGCCAAAAGGGCAAAGCCCGACCCGCGGTAGGGGGTAATGGCGACGGGGTGCACGAAGTAGAGTGACGCCGTAGGGGGGGGGGGAACAGGAGTGGTGGACGAATGGTAGGGTGAGATAGGGGGTCAACAGGGGTGGTAGAATAAAGGGCGAGTGAGACGAAGGAGAGGAAGAAACTTACATATAACTTCATATTATTCTACATCTTAAGAGGTTTGTGCAAAGTTGTAGGAATCTGTACTCATTGAGAGAAGAGAGGAGCCAAGCACGACACTTGAAAGAAATGGTCATCACGCGAAGAATATATGTTCTTGAGATAAATCTATATGAACCGTCGGAACGGCTGACCCCTGTCGAGGAGTAGCATACATTGGGTATTATACCCACTCTGGTACCTCAACCAAATGAGTAACTTTCGCCGAGTCGGTACCGTATGTAGGCCTATATGGCTCTAAAGAAATGTGTATCATGTGTAGGCTACGTATGTGTTACCACAATAGGTAACCAGGTGGTGGGGTTAGTCTATATTATAGCCTGAGGCTGATTATACATTAAATCAAACCATGCATATAGGAAACTCGATGAAACTATGCAGCGCGCGAGGCGCGACAACATTTCGCAGCTTTTATAAAAGAAACTGTGCTTATTCCGGCCGGCTCCTGTCCCTGGAGGGGCCAGCGTTTCCGGGGGGGAGCCCCCTTCGCTCCCTCCTCAATTGGCGCCACCCCTTGGTGGGGGAGCAGGCCAAATGTACCGGAAAACGTACAAATTCGCCTAACGTACCGACAAAACTTGTTCTCTAAAAACGTTGGGGATAACTGACAAAACCACTACCCCCTCCCCCGCCCTGCTGGCTACGCTAGTGGACACACATGTAAAGTGATTTATGAAATTACAAACTGTTGAACTGTAATACCTACAAAAAATCAAGTGAATCATGAAGAATTATGGAGCACAAACAAGGGCAGGACAAACCCTATGTTTTTCACAATTACGCCGCATAGTATCTAAAGTAAAAGGCCTACAGTGTTTTGAAACATTAAATTTCTCCAGAAAACAAGATTTTAAAAGTTCCTAAACCGATCTGGATTTGTCTCTATTCAAATTGACAAATTTCGAATGACATACTAGGTAGAGAAAGATTGTTTTACTGACTTTCTATATCGGATCTGGTTTCTGTAAATATGAGAAAAACACGAATTATTGCCTGCAATGACAATACATTTCAATGTTATTTTGTATTTAAAAAAAGGCAGTATACCCTCATTTAATGTTTCTCCTGAATTCTCCCGCCCAGTAGATTCTTTTCTGGTAAATAAAGAATTTGGGCAAAAATTGCCAAATTTGGCCTAAAAAATTGGCAAAATTTGCCCAAAAATAGGAAATGTTCACGGCCAACACCCAGGCTCAGACGTTGGTCCCATGTACTATTGCTTTTGCATAGTTGTTTGCTTGTAACAAAAACTGCCTGCAAAAAGTTTATTTTAGCATCTTGGCTGGCCGTCTAAAACGTTGTAGATTAGATGTCAGAAAATATTTCTTTTCACAAAGAGTAGTAAATAAGTGGAATAGCCTTCAAGAAAGTGTGATGATGTCAACAAGTGTCAATTCTTTCTAGAATTCCCTTGACAATTTTTTTTCCAGAAATAACGGTCTGGTGCTCTAGTTCCTTTTGGGGTGTTTGTTATTTATTCTACAGGGTTGATTTGGTTGCAGGGTTTTCTATGAGGACTTCTGTTCTTTTTGGCCCTTTTTTCACTGAACTAAACCATGGTTTTCAAGCTATCAGCGTTTACCAGCTTCAATCCTGTGACGTAATGATCAAGAACCTAAACTTACAATTCACTCCCAGGGATTGTCATCGGATCAGGAGCACTGAAAACGATCACGTGACCAACACGTAACACCGGCTTTAGCGTGGAATGAGTAATCGCTTACGCTACATGTTGGTATGCCTAGGGATACTTTACTTTTCCTAGCACGCTATCGCAAAAATCATTTTCAGAAATTTACAATTTTCGTTTAAAATCAGAGTTACGGTTCAGAAAAACGGTTAGGATAGACTTCCTGGGGTGAATGAAGCATGTTCTTTCATAATCCGGGGTCAAAATTAAACTAGGGAAAAACATTCAGAACTTGGTTTTCGAAAAGGCATCACTTGATTAGATTCCATGAATTTGATTGGTCGATTTGCGCCAGCTAGCGCGTGCTTTGATAATTGCTCGTCAATAGATGTAGGCTATACTGCAGTTGTTGGTGGTCATGGAATTTCTGGTTTCGTTGTGGTGGGAAACAATTAAATTAAGGGTATTTGATTGGATATGTTTCGGCTGTTCTACAATGGTGACGGACAGGTTGCTACCACCTCTCTCAGCATTTGAGAAGGGTTCTAAAGGCTGAGAGTTTCACTCTCGTCCGTCGGATGAATGGGGACGGTAAATGGTGGTCCCGGGGGCAGAATGGGTTTGTAATAGTTACACGCCTGCCTCGTTACTCTCTGAACACTATTCGAGAAGAGAAGACGACAATTCGCCGGTGTTCGTAGTTTCAGGGGTTCCTCGACGGGCCGTAAATGACTTCCTGAACCCGTAGAATTATAAACCTCTAAACCTAATTCGCAGTGGCGTAGCCAGAGGGGCGTAGAGGGGCAGTGGCATGGGAAAGTTCCCCACACAGTTTGGGGACGAAATGGGACGATGGCAAAGAATATTATTGCTTTTTTGGCTGTTTTTCAATGCTGAGCCTTAAAATGAGGATGACAATTTTGTTTTTCTCCCCTAAAATGGGGACAGAAATTTCGGGGTGGCTACGCCACTGCAAATTCGGTTAGCATTTTACTGAATAACTACAGACTCACCTGATAGTAAGCCCGCTAGCTGGATAGCAATTCCGGTAACAAAATAGCTTATCACCATAGAAATATGAAAATGATGTCTACAGACAACAGATTGCATAAAGCCAGCCAAGGCTGAAATATTTAGCCCTTGACAGAAACCGCTGACAAAAGCTAGTGCTGCAAGAGCGTATTCGTCCATGACAAACATGTTTCCGATGAAACTGAGTCCGTTAATCACAAACACAAGCAAGCAACTGTTATAAAGGTTGCCTTTGCGGTGGCGGAATAAGTAAAACATCCCTACTTTCCCAAAACAGCCGCCTACACCTCCGGCGGTTGCTAGGAGTACAGCCATATTATCGTTCAGTCCAGCTGCTGACCCCAGGAAAACTAGGAAAATTGTCCACGACGAAAAACAATAAAACGCTACAAATTCGATACACACAAATGCTGCATAAGATTTATGATTGGTTGCTATTGAAAAGTACTTTTTGATGATTTTCTCCACCGATTTGTTATTGTTAAGGTCGTCGGGTTCATTTGGATTGCTCAAATCTTGCTCTAGTTTGTCGTCATCTGTGGGATTAGTCATAGTGTTTTTGGTTCTCATGGCTGCTCCACAGGCAACTAAATTTAACGAGACGGCACCAAATAGCAATATTGCGCTAGAGTGACCAAATTCATTAATAAAGAACTGCATTAATAGCGGCATGACGGCAACTCCAACGAAATTGAAGATTTGTGCCAGGGACACCATCTGTGGAAAGTTCGATTGAAAGTGTTCTTCGAGGAGCAGGCTCGATGACAAGGCCTGGAAACCAAATCCAAGTCCTACAAAAGAAAATAACATGACAATACATCTCAATGTTATAGTAGTGGTACTCAGATGGTAGAAGAAATCTATATACACAATTGATCAATTGATCATGGGTCAATATTGATAAAATATCCATATGATTGAAAGTTTGAGCATTCTATTGCCATGTAAAAAGCTAAATTAACAATTCGTGTGTCCATTTTGTCTTCGCCCCCCCCCCCTCCTCCCCTTCACTGTGGATGAAGTTAAAACAGTTCTGCAATAAAGACTTGCTCCCTTGACCAATTACCGACGTTCTTACTAACCGGGTTTATCGATGACGTTGTTCACGTGATCACCACAATAGTTAACACATATATTCAAACACTGAAAAGATTTCCCAAGTCATTTAAAATGTGCTTTGGCTCGACTCTGTGCCCATTTATTAAGAAGAAATCGCTTAATCCTGACAGCCTTCATAATTACCGCCCCGTTTCTAACCTATCTTTTTTAGGCAAGATCGTCGAAAAAGCGGTATCTGTTAGACTCATACCTACATAACAATGGTTTGCTCGAATATTTTCAATATGCATATAAACCCAACCACAGTTGTGAAACTAGATAGAAAGATGATTGTTCATCTCGTACTTCTTGACCTTTCAGCTGCCTTTGATACCATTGATATGGACATATTACACAAAGATTACAGTTTAACTTCGATATTACTGGGAATACAATGAAATGGTTTCGTTCGTACCTCACTAACAGAATATTTCGTACCGTCATTGACAATGTGTGTTCAACTTCGCAACGGGTGAACTGCGGGGTACCACAAGGATCTGTTGTAAAACCTATTTTGTGTACGCGATATACAGCCTCTCTCTCATCTATAATTCGAAATGATAACATAAATAAGCACTTCCATGCAGATGACACACAACTCTATATAACGCTCAAACTCTATCCGAATGATATGTCTACTGTGACTACACCTATTGAACAATGTCTTACTGATATTCGCCACTGGATGTATACGTCCATGTTTCGCCTTAATGATTATAAAACAGTTAATTGTGTTTGGGTCGAAGTACCAACTTAAGAACTTACATGTCTCTTCTTGGTTCTGTTTTGCAGAAAAAACGTTTTTCCCCAGTGAGAGCGTGCGGGATTAGGGACCATATTGATATAGTAACATACCCACGGAGAAACAAGTTTAGTTATGTTTGTAAATCTTCATATTTTCATCTCCGGTGCTTAGCTAAGATAAAGAAGAACCTCACACCGCAAATTCCCACCCAACTTGTTCACTGCATTGTCACCTCCAGGCTTGAATAGAGCAACCCACTTATATTTGGTTGTGCTTCTTCACTCTTACAAAAACTGCAGCGTGTTTAGTTTAGTATCTACGGGTTAAGGAAGCTCCACTGAAGCTCGTCTAGGAACCCGGAAGCCAAGTGTGATCATGGATGAACACCGGCGAATGCTCGCCTTCTCTTTTCGAAGAGTGTTCAGAGCGTAACGAGGCAGGCGTGTATCTACTACAATGCCATCCTGCTCCCGGGACCGCCATTTTACGTCCCCATCTGACGGACGTGAGTGAAACTCTCAGCCTTTAGCCACTTTCCTAAATGCTTAGAGAGGTGGTATCAACCTGTCCGTCATCACTGCAGAACAGCCGTGCCGAACCTAACCAATACACCGATTTTCCCTTGCTCTCCCATCACAATGAAATCAACAACTGCAGTACAGCTGTCTGACGAAGCCAGAAATTGCGAAACCATCAACAACTGCAGAACAGCTTTTGGACGAGCCAGGCTAGTGACCAAACCCGGGACTCCGCGGTGAAAGTGCTCACTCATACCACTACACCACGCTACCACCTGTACAAAACTCCGCAGAACGCTTAATCACACGTTCCAAGCGAAGAAACCACATTACACACATCTTGAAAGACCTCCATTGGCCTCCAATTGAACAGCGCATCGCCTTCAAAATCCTTCTCCTGACGTATCGTCCTCTTCACGACACGGTCTCCTGCCTACTTTGCCGACCACATTCACGTATATACTCCTGGGCCTACCTCGCGACCAACCAGTTTATGAATATGCAACAGCCCACTAGAAAATTGCGGTATGGTGACTTGACATTTACTGCTGCAGCTCATAGACACTGAAATTCTCTCCCTCTTGATATCAAGTCTGCTCCTTCCGTCCATGTGTTCAAACGCCGATTAAAGACTCACTTGGATTTATGCGCTTTATATATAAATGTATTTATTATTATTTATTAGTATTATTATTATATCACTGCCCCTTTCAATCGGTTGTTATCTGCGGATTCCTCGAGTACGGAAGAGGTATTTCTTTGATTGTCATGATCCTTGGTCTGGCATTAAACTTGACTTCCTGCCTGGCTTATTCTCCACACTGGATTTAATGTGAGTCCTAGATATAATTATTTTAAGACAGATTGCGTGTTCGCGTGGGTTGTTGATATGTTAATTGGTGACAGACCTATCCATTCCTTGTCTGGAGTAGTCAATTGGGTGCAGCCAGAGTAGTATAAAAATTTGAATGCGGATCTTTTGATTGAAGTATTCAGCAGGTCGTTGATACTGTGACAGATGTTACGTACACCCACAGCGGTGAATAGTCACTTTTGATTCGTCGAGAATAGCGAAAACGTAGACAGAAATGTCTTGAGTGTGTATGTAAATACGTCTTACTGTTGAGCCAATGGCATGGTTAATAAGCGATGTAGGCTACGGATCGCAAGAACAAGGCATTCATTCGCTCTGATAGAGTCGTTTCAAAATTCCATAACACACTTGTTTCGAATTATTTCTGAATTATGTTTGACGCAAGATATAACGTGAAGAAATAAATCCGATTGGACTCATCATTTTTTTACGCTTTTTCTTTAGACAGGGACTCGAGGTAGAAGACTCTATAGCCTAAGTTTAGTGTGTTAAGTTTAATGTATGGCTCACCCAAATCATCTTTTTCATTACTTTCTTAACTCGACTACGCCTGAGGAAGTCTAATGATTCAAACTCCTAACAAAGATATGTTTTTATTTATACTTTTCTGCTCATCCATCTATTATTTCTGACGCATGGAATATTCATGTTTAATGTGAATGCTTGTTCATTATTTCAAAAACAATATTTTTCTAAACTATCACATTGCATTTAACGAAAGGTATTAAGACGTTGAATATCGAATATACCTGTGAGTCTTACCTGACCCAATGAACGCCAGCATGAGCTGCCAAACTGCGTGTACTCGTAGACCACAGTACATGTAGGATACTCCAATCAGAAGACCGCCGAATACAGCCGATGGTCTTGCACCGCACATTTTAATCAATATACTTGCTGCTGGAGCTGAATAGAGTACAAAAATAATAATATTAGGTTTAACAATTTCTATCTTGTTTGAATGAGGCTATTTATATTTGTTTGATAGCTGACATGCTTCTAAATCAATGTCGAACGCTTTAAATCCTCTACGTTTCTGCTCATACTTTCTTCATTGGCACGAGACCCGATGTATGTCACTTACTCTCAGGGTATAGTGTTAGACCAGTGGTTCCCAACCGAGGTGTATATGCACCCCAGTGGTGGACAGAGGCAAGGTGGAAGTGTGTACGGAAGCATGAGTGAAATGGGGATGAATGGGCGTCGGTATAGCCGTACCAAACCAAATCATTGATGATGCATAGAATCAGTAAAATGTTGTAAACTGTCAGTTACAGGATCAACATTTTCACTTTTTCATATACAAAAGTTTCATGAACACACAAAGAGCAGTGATTATGCAACATTCAGGTATCTCCTATAAGATCAGCTTTTCCTGAAGGCGTAATCATCAGTACCCTTTTGTGCTTTTAGTTCCTTAGAACTGCGGTCCGTAACCTTCTTCTGCAACGACCTAACCAACATTTTGGGCATTCGGTCGCGACACGATCGACGATCATGTTCCTATATCGCCCAAATGTACCATGATTACTATGCCACAAGAATATGAAATGATCTTCCCCAAAATTGTCTTCATCACCATCATCATCAGCTATATTCAGCCCACTGCAGGGCGAAAGCCACCCCAAGTTGGCACCAAAGCATCCTGTCATGTGCCTTTGCCATCCATCTGATCCCTATAAACTTGTCAATTTCATCTCTCCATCGTACTTTTTGTTTGTCCTGGTGTCGTGATCCTGTCCATGGTCTCCATTCTGTGATATTCTTTGTCCACCTGCCATCTGTTGTCCTTGACAGATGGCCAGCCCAATGCCATTTCTTCATCTCTTACGCGACCCGAACATTGGTTCGGGATCCATAGTCTGAGGACCGTCGCCTTAGAATATATGTATGATATATTGTAAAGAAATTGGTTGTGGTCACTTTTTATCTATGTCACACACACTCACCCGACTGATCCAGTAGTTTATCCACATGAGCGAAAGGCAAATGGTTTGATTAGCGTTGGTGAAAATATCGTCAGTATAAAGGAAACAACAAAAATACAACCAAGAAGGCAACAATGCAATTATGGGAAAGGCCTACATAAAAGAGTCAAGAAGGGTCGTAAAGGGAGCTGGAAGACGAAAAATTTGAGAAAAGAACTGGATGTTTTAAGGGATGGAAAGAAAGTCATGATGCAGTGTCGGACGGGCCTATATGTGCCATTGTGCCCTGCATTGTGCCCCCACACATATAGGACTATACCCCCCCCCTCTAGCTGTCTTGGTTATAAACTATAGGGGAGAGCCCCTTTTATGTTTTAATTGGCACGGCCCCCAAATGTCTCCCAGCCAGATTATATAAAGGGACTTCCCCCAACTGAGTGAGCCATAGAGGTGGGGGATTCCCCCTTTTGTGCAACTGAATTGGGCAAAGATGGTTGGATGCGGTGGCTGTTTAAAGTGGAACATTTTGCAGCTAAATGGGCAAACAAACCGGTTTTTCTGCCTTATCCTTATGGTAGAACTAGCATATTTTTGTAACTTAGCCTGGCAATTATTAATTCATTAATGAGTGATTGAGTAATTAATACCTCATGAATAATCTGTCATAAGGACAAATTATTCGTGTTTGACTTTTCATCCCGTTTGAAAGCTCCACCTGTTCGAACTATTAGCCAATAGTGGCTTCGCAACGAATGACGTCACCAAATAATATCGAAAATAACTCATTTGTGTACGGCACATGACATGACATGACAGCACGTGACATCGCAGGCCACGCCCACTTTTCCTACGTTATTTAGTTCCAGTTCTCTCATACCAATCCGAAAATATGATAAGAACTGCTCTAACAAAGGATAACTTACTATATTTTATCACGCGGATCATTATTCCAGCATGCTTCCAAACGATCTATCTATATATCTAGCCTATTTCGCTCCACTGTAGAAGGAAGGCCTCTTCATCAATTTTCCATTCAACTTAGGCCTCTGTTGTACCTGTACAGAAAATATCTGTACCACAACAAAAAAACATGCATATATGAACAACTTTATGTTGTACACA
>JAODUJ010220546.1:0-10491 GCA_027564615.1 Psolus chitonoides
ACTGTTAAACTTTTTCTTGCGAAATACTTAAACTTTGGGGAATTTCCAACAATTACATAGGACTATCTAGAGAGGGTAGGGTGTCTCGCTATTGATAATACAAGTACACCCTTTTCTAATTCTACGTGTGCACGAGAGCTAGCTGAAGTTGCTGAACCGAATTTACAGTCAAGATTGCAGTGCATTAATTACGCAATGGGGTTATGTATACTTTAGTGTAAACAGGTAAACAGCAAGTTGAGAACTCATCCCATGGCTACAGTAGTGAGTATTTCTATACTGCACAATCTTGGGACTCTCCAAAATTGGCCTGGCCCCTCGAAAATTGACCGGGGCTCTTGATTTTTTGTGTTTTGAGTCCCGGGACTCTTGGCATTTTAGTCCTAATGGAAACTCTGTATGGTATGTGATTATAGTTGCGCAGACTTTCTAACATTGCAGAAAATGTGTGCGCGTGAAGGCCGTCATTGCAATGCCCACCAGACGGAAGTGATTCACGGCCGCACCGGTTGCATACATAAATGTAAGAATATAGTACATGTTCAAACAGGCTACGAAGGTTATCGCGTGGGAGGATTGTAAGGCGATGTGTCCTCCTCCCCTTTCAGTTGTCAATTTTCTAATAATTAAGGGTGCTTGGATGCAAAATGGTGTAGTAATTTACAATTTTTTAAATAAATTTGCCTCCAGGCTCTTAATTTTTCAATTTATCCGAGGGACCACGGGAATGTGTGTGATAAAAACTGGGTGGCGTGTGTGAGGAGTCTGAAATGCATGTGTCACACGTCGAATGCGGTTGTATTGGTATGTCTGGTTGCGTATCCAGGACTCCTCAATAGGGGGCACAACTGTTACTGGATTGTCATCCTGGGGGAGGGGTCTAAAAATGTTGCTCTTGGTAGGTGGCTGAGATCAGGGGCATAGCCAGGGGTGGGTGATGAGGGGCGGTCGGCCCCTAGAAAATGAGGTAAAAACACGAATCAGTACAGTAACCCAGAATACTGATTTCATTTTGATGGATGCTGGGTGCATCCCCCCAGATGAAATCCAGCCTATATGCCTTTGGCTGAGATACAAAATGGTGCTATCATTTCCATCTTTTCATGTATGTTTAACAACAATGTGGGGGGGTACATGCCTACTGTGCCACCCACTGAATACGTCACTGGGCTGCATCACTATTAATCATATCAGGGTTGCCCATTGGGGTTGCCCATCCACCGTGAGTCTTCCCAGCTCTAAGTGCAACAAGCATATATAACACAGTGGTAGGTACCATTTTTCAAAGGCCATATGCCCATTTCAATTTAGGACAACACAAGCTGCAAAGTACAATTAAATTGTCATTTAAGTACCTAAAAGTTTGCCGAGAGATGACTTTGCAGTTCTGTCAGTGATCTAGATCTCAAATCTATCAATAGTTTGACCTTCAGAGGGTAATTAGATAATGGTTACGATATATTGCAATGAATTGCAACTAAGACCAATAAAATAAACAGTTTTTAAATTTGAACCCAAAAAATTGAAGATCTACTGTAGATTGCCTGAACATTGAACATCTTTTGACCTCTTGATGACCTTCACTGAACCTTGGTGGTCCAAAGTATACTTGTAAAGTCCTGTGACTTTTTTGATATTAGGAAAACTATATTTGTTCAATTTCAGTAGTTGTTGGAGGACATGGCAATTCCCCAAAACTCATTAGTTTATGAATTTATGAATAAATATACAATTACTGTCTATTCTCAGTTTTATAAAGTTATGCATAGAATCTACATATCGTGCTCGCACATTAATAAACCTTTATACTCTGTACTCTTAGGACGTCCTTCCTCCTGAATTTACCATCTTGAATCTTCATATATGTTTTTTGCTGAAATAGTCACCAGTATATACGCTGTTGATGTACGAGGTAAAGTTAAACTCTGTACTTTTAGGACGCCCTTTCTCCTGAATTATAAACTGGGAGATCTTTCAGAAATCGGGCCCGCCAGCAGTAATTTTGGAAGACCCTGTCATAAAGCACATATTATTAGCACCAATATTCTCCAGTTTCAGACATGTAGCAATTACAATTTTTTTACTGGTAGGAGTCTCCCTTGACTTGTCTCTCTTCTGACAAGTATCTTTTTTTTCTCCCGTAAGTTTAGAAAATTATGTATTTAGTGCACACAGGTTAGTCGCTTTTGGTGGAGGACTCTTCTCATGAGCATTTAAGGCTTATAGGGCCAGTGCTTATATCCGATTTCATTGACATGAAGATGAGAGTATGAAACTCCCCAGGATGAGATGTCGGACCATCGCTGGATGACCCCTAGCTGAAGCTAGTACTCATTTTCAGCTAGCTGGACTGGAGAAGACGGAGTAAAGTGTCTTACTCAGGGACACAGGCAGCAACTCTGGTGGGACTCACAACTCTTACATCGAGAGTAGCAAGTACTTATCGCTAGGCACTATGCTTCATTAAGTACACATAGTGCAGATATCAATACCCATTTTAAGGGATCTTTCTGATCATTCCCAATCTGCCATAAATCTGCAATACTGGTCAGCTCAAACAATCCCCAAAACTCATTGGTTTGGGAATTTACAAATACTTGCTGTTCTCGGTATAAGTTAAATGTCGACAAATCAACAAATCGAACCTAGAACCTTCACAGTCAATCGGTTACCTAGGAGCCACCTTAGACTTACAATGCAGCTACGTCCGCCAGTCGGCAGAGTGAGTAGAGGCTCTAGTCGCCTCCACACGGAACAGAAGTGGGCGAGGAGGTGCAGCTGAAGTGGCCCCAGTCTGCAGGGACTGTGGGATTATGTCCACCAGGCTGGCTGGAAGCCTTAAGACTCTCAGCCAGGCTATCACTGGGGGGGGGGGGCAGGTTTGCATCTAGCACAATATCCCTAGGTCTTTACCCATGGCTGACATTAAAGGAGAATTAAAGTCTGAACTTTTGAAAATGAAATAATGTTAAATGAAAGACTAACATGTGGTGAACATCTTCACTAAATATCATCCAAAAATATTGTTTACTTTTCGAGATATTCCAATTTGAATGCTCATAAAAATCAAGCAGGGTGCTGCCATTTCGATAAAGATTGTGACTTCACCTGACCACTTGTAATTGGAAAGCTTTTGTTTTCTCTTTATAATTTGTTGTCAATTATTTCGAAAATGTGTGCATAAAATTAAATCAAATTAATGGCAGCGCCCTTCCCTGATATTAAAATATGTATAACTCAGCAAGGAAACAATATGTTTTGATGAAATTTTGGGAAGATGTTTATCATACACTCATAAATTTTCAGGGTTTAATTCTCCTTTAACCCTCAAATCCCCAATCGACCGTGTCACGGACGATGGGAAACGGCCCTTTTCATTTTTCAATGGTGTAAAAACCAGTAAACAAGGTGTTGCCTAATAACAGTTGTAGAAAACTAAATCATAAACCATATTCTGCAGTTATATTTGGGGGTATAATGTAAAAAATAAAAATAAAAACAAGAGCCGAGGGCTACGTGATTCCTTGCTTTTAGATTAAAAATGTGATTTTGTTTGATTTTTTCAATTCAGATGACCTTTGACCTCAATAAAAAACAACAGGGTCCATGTACTAACTATGATGAACACACATACCATGTATGAGCTCACTTAAAGTTTGCTCTGTCAAGTTAGTGGTTACAAGGTTTAACTAGTTGACCTCTGTTGACCTCAGATGACCTGGGACCTCAATCATAAACAACAGGGTTAAATTAATGTACTATGATGAACACACGGTGGGAAGCGAGGGAGGGACACATGGTAGGGAGGGACACATGGTATGGAGGGAGAGAGGGACACATGGTAGGAAGTGAGAGAGGGACACATGGTAGGAAGTGAGTGAGGACACATGGTAAAGAGCGACACATGGTAGGGAGGGAGCGACACATGATATAGGAGGGACACATGATAGGAGGGAGCAAGGGACACATGGTATAGAGGGAGTGACAAATGGTAGTGAGGGAGGGATACATGGTATGGAGGGAGGGACACATGGTATGGAGGAAGAAAGGGACACATGGTATGGAGAGAGGGACATATAGTATGGAGGAAGGGACACATGGTATGGAGGAAGGGACACATGGTATGGAGGGAGGGACACATGGTATGAACTATGGAGGCAGGGTAGGAAATAGACAGGGGCTAAGGGCGATTAGCCCCCCAAACCTGTAAAATATTGTGTTAGCCTACTGAGTCTCGCCTCATTTTCCGTCATTTCAGGGCAAGTGGAAAATGATCAGAGCAAGTAATGTCAAATTTAAAATGGCTCCTGGTTCCAGCATCACTAGAATCATTTACCACATTCACATGTAGTATATTAAAACCAGAGGGAAGTCTAATTTTTTGGACAGCACAAAATATTATCATTAGTACACTTATAAAATGCCAGTGATAAATAGATACTAAAAGACATTGTTCAGAAATCTTACAAGTAATCAACAAAAGCTAAGTTAACATAATTATACAGTCTTTTATGTTAGATTTAAATTGAGGTAGATCATAGATACTACGAGTGTCCAACAGAAGCCAGTTCCAAACGCAAGCATCTTTTACCAATTTAGGTTTTACACCTAGGGATTCGAAGTAAATTAGCAGCATTTGGGCGCAGTGGTCGGGTGGGGGTATAACGAACAATCAGTTTTCCTTGGTAAGCAGGAGCATTCCCCAAAAAACATTTATGAACCAAAATAAATATCCTGAACAGGATTCTATCTATACTTGACTGGTAGCCAGTGCAGAGATTACAGAATAGAGAGAATCTGAATTATTTTGGTAGGACCAGTCACAATTTTAGCAGCAGAGTTCTGAGGATGCTGCAGCTTTGAAAGATTAGTTCCAGAAATTCCATATAGTATAGAATTACAGTAATCTATGCGACTTGAAATAAAGGCATGAATCAGGGTAACTTGAATTTTGATCAAGAAATGGCTTCATATCTAAAGCATAGGTTGGCAACTTTTTAGATAACTTGCACGACAGACAGAATTATTATATGCACATTGGTTGTGGAACTGCTCCCCTCATGACCTGTCTTAGCCTTTCACTGAAGACGCCGGGGTAATCTATATCAGATGTATGTTCGTAGTACACTATGATATGGAGACGAATGCTGGCCTGTCGGCAAAGAAGATCTTGCGAGACTACAGCCGAACGTACAAGGAATGTTGAGATGGTTGTGTGGAGTTAGAGCAGATGAAAGAATTGGATTGGATGCTCTCTGACGACATGTGGACATACCCAACTTGAGTCGTGATGGCTCCGTGAATATGAGACTGAGATGGCATAGACATGTTAAACGGAGTGATGGCTGGACTGGAAGGATAGAATAGTTCACTCTGAAGGAAGGAGGGGGAGACGAAAGAAGTCATGGCGTAGTTGCATCAATGAGGATTTGACGAAATGGAAATCACTCAGGAATTCCACCTACTAATCCAGAAGAAAGGCACAGCTTATTTCAAGCAGCCATGAACCGTCCAATCCACTAGAGTGGAAAAGTGATGTTACATCAGAAGAAGAAGTTGTGGAGCAGGGAGCAGTGGAATCCTCTTGAGTTCCCTGACCCAAGGCGGTGGAAGTAAAGTGCCTTGTGTCATTATTGTCACCCTGACATTTGCACAAATTTTTATCCCGCACTGCCCCGCATTATGGCCAGCCAAGGCGTGCTATTTAGTGGCACGCAGCCCAGTCAACATAACAAAGTGACGCATAGTTTGCACTATGTCGTGCCTTTTGCCACAAACAATTTTTCTCTGCCATATTTTAATGAAAATTGGTGAATGAGGAAATTGAGACGTCCGAAAAGGGGGGGGGGGTTTGCTATTGGAAATCGTGACTGCCCCGCCAAAATCGGGATGGTTGGCAGATCTGTATTTGCAAGCCTTCGTTTGTGTTCAATGGTCACACAGCTTCAAGGTTCCTCGAAGTGCCATGATTGGCTTCATGAACCTGTCGAATTATCAATCTAATCTACTTTTTTGGTTGGAGTTGGATGATTGGGGTGGGGGGGAGCCAATTTTTCTTACCTTTATATTTCTGCCACCGACCATGACGCCATTCATCTGGTCTAGGGCCATCTGAGCAGCCTCCGGTAGCTCGTACTCAACAAAGGCAAAACCTTTGTGCTTCATGGTGGCTGGATCCCAGGACATGTTGATGTTCTTGATGGGGCCGAAGGGGAAAAAGGCCTGTCGTATCGTGTCTTCCTTCAACTCAAAGCTGATGGACCCCACGTACACTCTGCACATCAGGGCTAGGGCCCTCTGACGCTGGGCCTGCACTTGTAGATTAGACATTTGCTGTTCAGATAGAAGGAAAAAGTAAACTTACTAATAGGAAGATCAATGAAAAAAATGCAAAAACCTGGAACCCCAAAATTTATATCTCATACAGTAGTGGCAGATTTACTGTTTCAATTATTCACGCAGCATCCAAAGTTTTTACTTGTTGTGCACATGTGTGTTACACAGTTCCATGTATACTCCCATGAAACACGCTCCTCATACTTGTGACATGACCAATTCTCAGTGGTCCCCCCGAAGGACTGGCAGGGAGGGTCTTCACTTCAGGGGCATTAAACTCTCCTTTGGCCATGAGCAGGTCTCCTGTTAGTCCTCTTCCTCATGTTAGTCCTCTTCCCCCTACAGACAACTCCCCCAGCCCATATACCTGGACTGGCTGCATGCGATTGTACCTGTTGTTGAAGGACCAACATTTGTTTGACCTACACTTTTAATACTCTGCTCCATGGCAAACCTCTTGACCGGCATAATCACCTACTGTTGGTCTTCTGTTCCCCCTTGATAATCTGCTGCATGGCGTTCTTGGTTTGAGCGACTCTACTATTAGCCCCTCTCTTCATCCCACAGAACCCTCCCTCCCTCAACTTTTGATACTCTGTTCCATGGCAGACCACTTAGATGGTGTGACCATTTCCTGTTAGCCCCTCTTCATCTCCACAGACATACCTCCCCCTCCCACATACTAACGACCAGTTGCCCATGGGACTGTACCTGTTGCTGGTGGGCTAACGTCTGTTTGACCAAAACACTCTTGATACTCTGCTCCATGGCAAACTTCTTGGCCTGCATCACCATTTCTTGTTGGTCCGCCTTCAGGACTGGTTGGCCGTTGAGGGTCGGCATGCCGGGGGCACTCAGCTCCCTCTTGGCCCCGGGCCCGGCGAGGACCGGGCCAGTCTGCTCAGCAATCAGGAGAGGGGAGGGGCTCCTACTTGATGCTGCTGAAAGGTAATCAGATCCATTCACAGTATTAGAATCGGACTTAGGTGGATCACGAGAACTATGAACTTGCTCAAATGGTAAAATCCCAAACTAGTTGAAGAATTCAAATTTGAACTGATTTTCGAGGTCTCCCTCATTAGTAATGCAGTGAAATCTACTGTCATACAGATCAACCCGTCAATTTGACAAATTGCGTCGTTCATGGTGTGCAATATCCACTACAAGTGTGTGGTGGTGTGTGTGGTGTGGTGGTCGAGTGATCTGCCTCGCACTGTTACATCCCAAATTCAAATTCCGCTCGGTGACATTTGAAATTCAATTCTGCTGTACTGCCTCTCCCGGCATTGAAGAAAGTGGCTAAATGCTGAGAGTCTCACTCACGTCTGTCGGATGGGGACATTGAATGTCGGTCCCAGGAGCACCGTACGCCTGCTTCGTTACACTCTGGGCACTATTCGAAAAGATAAGGCGAGCTATCGCTGGTTTTTATCCATGATCATAATTGTGTCCCTCGGGATGGTGAGAGAATGTCCTACATTGGATGTGTTACCGTCATACGAAAGACGAAGTTTTGTGAAGTCGATTGCCTTGTCAAATACTTTATTTAGTTCAGCAGTTTGCAACTTGTCGAACTCGAGGCTGAGATTGTGATTCAGATGTGAATTGTTGTGAGCCAAACCCATGTTGACCTACAGGAGTGGCAAAATGTTCACTGAAGCTGCAAAATTATTCAGTATGTGCGAAATGTGTACCAAATTAGCTTTCTGAATGAATATCACTGAGGTGACATGTTATGAACCTAAACCCATTTTACTGTGTCGCTGACCGACATATGGATGATATGGGATGTTTTGCACATTAGTGTGGGTTTGACAAGTTACCTATGACCAGTGCTGAGACCTTGGTGAGAGGTGCTAGATATCAAATGCTGGTTATAATTGTTATATATTGTATTTATCAAAATTGATATAAAACTGGTGAGGCCTTTGTGGGGCAGGACCAATCTAATCTGGGAGCCAGATCTGGTCCACAAGCAACATGCTGCCGATGGATATGATCTACATCAGTTAAACTGCATTATAAAAAGATTATATAGTGTGTCTCTGTGATAGTACAGTTCAGTGCAATATAGGGAAGGGAGACCGGCAAGTATGAACAATGTAAATCTTCCAAATGATTGTATCGTACATATTGGGTGTTAAGTAGTCATTAAAAATGATTACAATTTCAACAACAGGTCCATTTTTTGGCTCACGTAACATTTGGAATATTTTGAATGAGCTCTTGATGAAACACAACTTTACCATTTGAGCAAGTGAACTTTTAACTTATAAAACCACTAACTTTCAATGATCCATTAAAAAAGTCTCTTCAAATTAGTATAAATTACCAGAAACTAGTTTTAACCATGCCAAAAATTCCTGTTCTGAATCACTCTCCTACTCCAAGACAATCCAAACAAATCTCTCATATAATTCCAAGACGAATTAAACCTAATTTCTGCCAATCCACGACGTCAAGAGACCAGACAAAATTTGCCGAAAATGATTGAAAAACACATGCAACAAACATTTCCCGCCCCCAAAAATTGATGTACTCGTTTACCACCAATCCGTTCCCATGCTTAGGGATCAGCGTTCTTAGGGGGATGGATGGCTCGAGACTTTCTTCATATGTCGACTAATGGCCTTCAGCCACTGAATATGTTAACAAATAATGCACAAAGAGAAAAAACAAAAGAAAAGAGAAAAATGCATTGTTTTTGTATGCATTATACACTTTTTGTACTACTTGGGGCGGTATATAACCGTATATTGTAGTTATTCTTAAACCTTATTCATCCTTCCTTCCTTTAAAGATCATTTGGAAGCACATACATCTCGAATAGCTCATATAAAGGTGAGTATAAATTACTAGATCAATGTATATCCAAGAGGTGACGTTTCATTTACATCAAAACAACTGCTGAACTTACCTTATATAGAGGGAATCATAGTATAAATAGCCATGAGGAAATTACGAAGAAATCGGAAATCAGATACTGTAGATAACTAGAATTATGTCGAAAGCATTGATTTGGATGGTCTGTCAAAAGTTATAAGGAAATTTTTATGTAGAAGATTTGCAATGGATATTATCTGACTGCCCTCAATATTAGTAATCAACTAACACTATGACTACCTCATTAAAGTGCCCTCAGTTTGCGTGCTTTCAAGCAACTTCCTAAGAATAAGAACTCATTTACATAAGACCCCAAGCTCATCCTCAGATCCCACGCTCAGGATACAAGTTCACAGTGAAAATGTAGATCAGACCCTGTGTTTTGGACCCTGCCATAGACTAGGATCAAGGGAGGATCTGACCACACGCCCATTTTAAAATTATTTCATGGATCGTGGGTTGACCCCGGATCAACTATGACCTTGTTCCATTCAGTGAGTGAGAAATTTGTCAGCAACATCACACAGTTGAGTTTGTAAATCTCAACCTCACTTTAGCACTGCAAAATTTATGCATGGTTCCACTTGCAAACAAGTTTTGACTTTCCTATGTTGTGATCCTGCGCACAGGATCTGATCAAGAGTTCGGGATCAAATGTAGAGGCTCAACGTGGGTATGCAGTCTGACCCCATGCTAGGGGTACGATCCGTAAATGTATGATCTAAATTTGCATTTTCAACAAGTATACATGAAATTTTTAGCAGTGATTACAAATCAAGGTCATGAATTTGGAAGGAATTTGGGGGAAGGAATTTTGTCCAAATCCACACATAAGGGAGTGGGAGCCAAAAAGAAATTCAGGCATTTTCAGCAATCAGCATCCACACAAACTCTGTTAGTATCAATGTGGTATGGTGGCATTACATAGGATCCAGGACTACCGGTGGTGTCAGGATTAGCAGGTGCTCTCCTTGGTAAACATGTGCGCTTATGAATTCAGAAAGCTCAGTGTGTTGTGTGAAGTTTTGTTCACCACAAACTGACAAACTTTTACTCTAGGCTAAATCATCTACAATTATATAGAAAGACAATTCGGTACATTTAAGCTCTGAACACACTTGTGCGACGCGATACGTTTTGGACGGACGGAACGAACACACTGCATGCGACATTATTTGTCGCAGGCCTTTGCTTTTGATCTTAAAACATTCTTGTTCCATAAGTGTTACGGTCAATAAGTTGTGTTCTCTTTGTACAGCGCTGCAGAGTATA
>JAODUJ010220657.1:0-10491 GCA_027564615.1 Psolus chitonoides
GTCAACGGTCATCTAGGGGTCATTTAGGGTCATTTTATGAAAACGGCCAAAATGCTTCTACTCCTACAGTTTTTATGACACAATGTTGAGGGTTTGTCATAATTAGACTTGGGTAATGCTTCATCCCTACTGCGTTGGGTCGGAAAGCAGAGCGACTGATGGAGAGTAGAGTCATCAGCAAAAGAGTGAACACTATTGGAAGTAAGAGCCAAGAAGGTCAATAATAAAAATAAAAGAGAGTGTTGGGGGAAAACACAGCATTGGGGGACCCTAGATGGTCGGAACCTTTAGGAGGTAAATGTTGAGAAAGATCTTGGAGTCTATTTAGGTTCTTCTTCGAAACCTTCCATGCAATGTGCTGATGCTGCTAGGAAGGGGAATTGGATTCTTGGTTTGATTAAACGTCATTTTTATTTTCTTGATATATGGATATCGTTGTTAAACTCTACAAGCAATTGGTAAGACCACACCTTGAGTATGCCGTCCAAGTCCTTACTTTTCAAAAGATAAACAGTTGTTGGAAAATGTAACCAGCCAGGTAAAGTCATTTTGCTTGCCTGAGTTAAAACATAATGAATATACAAATGTTAGCTAGAGATAATTCAAGGAAAACTGTTGAAATGGCCTTTGATGGGTGTGCACCGCCTTAAGTAGTCTATTGCGAAGTAGCCAACATGAGTCCAGGAATATCACCTTTATTCCACTGAAAGATTTTCCTGGGAGACTTCCTGTTTATAGGAATAGAACATAAGATATCAACAATGGGTATAGTCGACTCAGTCGCATTTAAGTTCACTGCACTTGGATCGTGCTCACGAGTACTAAGTTATATATATATATAGTGTAACAAGATCCCAATGTGCACTATGGTTCCTTGCTGAATTGAATAAAACTGTGAGGAGCATACAAACAAAATATGAGCTCAATTGAAGTTTGCTTATGGTGGTTACAAAGTTTTCAGTGAGTGACCTCCGTTGACCTAAAATGACATTTGAGCTCTATTGGAAACAACAAGAAACATGTACTGACTATGACAAACACACATACCAAGTATGGGCTCAATCGAAGTTTGCCCCATCAAGATATAGTTGTTACAAAGTTGTCAGTGTTGACCTATGTTGACCTCACATGACCTTTGACCTCCACTAAATAACAATGTGGACTATGCAACAACTTTGATGAACGCACATACCAAGTATGATATCAATTGAAATTTTCCCTATCAAATTATGGTGGTTACAAGATTTTCAGTGATTGACCCATGTTGACCTCAAATGACCTTTAACCTCCACAAACAACGATACGGACCATGTATATCTACCAGGTTTCATGTAAATCTATATTATGAACTCAAATGACCCCTGATGACGAACACATGACGATCAGTATGTTAGCACCTATATTGCCGGCATCTACCAAGTTTCATGTCAATCCATAATTTGATCTATATCGACCCTGATGACCTCTAAATGCCCTTCAAATTATTTGGCAGCGGATGTTGATTATATCAACCAAGTTCTATGTAAATCCATAATTTGAACCTGAATTATCGCTTGTGACCTCCAAATGACCCTCCAAATTTCGGCACGAAATCCTGAATATATCTTCCAAGTTTCATGTCATTCTATAAATTGACATCAAACGACCCCTGATGACCTCCAAATGACCTTCCAAATTTTCCGCACCAAATGTTGACTATACACACCAAGTTTCATGTAAATCCACAAGTTGACCTCAAATGACCCCTGATGACCTCCAAATGATTTTTACAGTTCGGCACCAATAGTTGACTATATGTACCAAATATATTGACTAAATCCATAATTTGACCTTAAATGACCACTGACCTTCAAAATTTGAGTCTCCAAATGTTTACTATATTTACCAACTTTCATGTCCATCCAACAATCTTTAAGTATTCTGACCTAAAATGACCACGAGATGACCACTAGATGACCATCCACCCAAAATCTCTGAACATTCCAAAGGTAGTACTACCAGATCATTATCATGACAAACCCTCAACATATATCTACCAAGTTTTATGTAAAATCCAACAATCTTTGTATTAATAATAACAGTGCTTATATAGCGCAATTCCAAGAAAATTATCATTGCACTTACAATCTTGAAATAGGCTAAATGAGCTTTTATTCTACGTTTAAAAATTATAAAATTAGGTGACGATTTAATTAAATTGGGAAGATTGTTCCATAAAGATGGCCCAACTACAGAGAAAGAGCCTTCGCCTATCTTCTTATTATGAAAAGGTACATTTAGGCGATACTTGTCGAGGGATGATCTAAGACCACTTCTAGAACGAACATGAGTGGTGACACAATTACAAAGGTAGTTTGGAGCAATATTATGTTGAGTCTTAAAAATGTTTAACACAATTTTGAACCTAATACGTGCAGCAACAGGTAGCCAGTGAAGAGTTTGCAGTAGTTTAGCTGAACTTGGGTGTGATCTACGACCAACTTGATGAATCATACGTGCTGCTTTTTTTTGTAGGCGTTGTAAACGCGTAATATCTTTATTATTACACCCGGCAAGCAGGGCATTGGTGTTGTCCAGTTTTGAAAGAACAAATGTTCCAATAGCGCGGTTACGTGTTTCGAAATCTATACACTTACACATTCTACAAATGTTCCATAACATGAAATTAACAGATTTACAAATATAGGTGACGTGGGGTGACATGGTAATTTAGGAATCAAATATTACGCCAAGGTTTTTGATGGTAGATAATAGAGTTATGCTAGCCTCACCAATATTGATAGTATAGTTGCACAAGCGAGGCATAATACAACGGGAAGCAGCAATGAAAAACTCAGTCTTAGAGTCACAAAGTTTGAGCTTATTCACCGTCATCAAAATACAAATATCAGAAATGCAACGCATAAGTTTTAAAATGGAAACCGTAGCATCACCCGGGATTCTAGGATTAAACACGACGTAACGTTGAATGTCGTCTGCATATATGTGGTATGATATATCATGACACCTAGTAATTGAAGCCCCCTGCTTGTAGTACAAGATGAAGGCGATAGGCCCAATAATTGACCCCCGAGGAACGCCGTAGCTTAAAGCAAATGTATTTGATAATTTTCCTCCCACACTAACTTGAAAAATACGATTAGACATGTAAGATTTGAACCAACTAAGAGCAGTGCCAGCTATACCAAATTCACACTTCAACCGGTCATATAAGATCTCATGGTCGATGGTGTCAAACGCAGCCGATAAGTCGAGCATGACCAAGAAAACAGCATTGTTGTGATCGATGGCACACACGATATCATCTGTCACTTTAAGTAAAGCGGTCTCAGTGCCATGCATGGTTTTATAAGCAGATTGAGCAACTTCGTGGAGACCATTTGACTCATTTGACTAGGCTATTTGGGAAAACACCAGAAGTCAACGATTTATTCACTATGTCTGTGATAAAAGGTGTTAGAATGTCTAGGTTATCTTTGACTAACCATGCAGGGATAACATCAAGGGGCCCCAACTGCAATTTTTATTAAGATATTTCTCACCTGCAGAGGATTTAGCGCAGTGAAAGTATCAACATTCACACTACTCGGTAAGCTTGTCTCTCCCGTTCCTTGAACATTGCCCGATACGGACAAGCTCTCTATACTGTCTCTAAAACCCTTAACCTTATTCAGAAAGAAATTACCAAAATTATTTCCCAAATTTTCAGGCACATCAAAGGTCGGTAGCAGTATATCATTTCTATTCAACAATACTCCCAAAGTTTTAAACCTGTCTTTTGGATTAGCGTCTTTTAAAATAGATTTGTAATATTTCTGTTTAGCATTATCATTGAGAGTGACTAGCTCACGATGCTGTAAATCATAAGCATCCCTGTCAGCTTGTAATTGGGTTTTCCTCCATTTGCGTTCCAACCGGCGCTGCTTGCGTTTGAAGTCATGTATGACGTCATCATACCACACAGGCTGTGAGCGAATAGTATGAGCACTAGAATACCGAGGAGCATGGGTATCCAACACCTTTCCCGAGACAGTCTGTAACTGGTGGAGTGCTTTATTTACGTCCAAAGCGACAGTGGAAATTTTAAATTTAAATTATCAGCAAGATCTCCAGCGAAGGCATGTGCGTCAAACTCCCGGAAATACTGTCTTGTGGAGGAGACTTTCATTCGAATAGGTCGGTTTTGTTGTATCATACAGCGTACCATAGAATGATCTGACCCATGGCTCAGTCCTACGTCACATGCTCTGATATTATCCACGTCCTTGCTTGTTATGACTAAATCAAGAATATGACCTTGTCTATGGGTGAATAATATGTTGGACCAAACCACATGAATCCAGAAGTGTAATGAACTTTCTTGTTTCAGCATTTTTGGATACACCTATATGAAAGGTAAAATCGCCCATAATGACAATTTACCGGGAGGTGTGTGATTTCCAGCAAAAATCCTTCAAATTCATCCAAAAATGACGTGGTGGTATACATATTTTTCGGAGAAGGTGGTGGTCGATGGACCAGAAAGTATTGTTTGGATCTAGTATACTAGAATATTCAAATGTAATAGCATCGAAGTCAAGTTTTTCTTGAGTCTTTCCTGCCTGTGTTGGACGTTGGACTATAGCTAGTGTTTATGTTCCGAGGCTAGATCCATTCTGAGTTTATTATATGTGTACATATTGCAACATGTTGGTGGAAGGGCCTACGGACCCGCTCACTCGCAAAGTTTACGAATATCGCTCCTAATTCATCAATTACGCTCAATATTCCTGCCCAAATATAAATTAAAATGTAAATTTCAGTAGTTTCAGGCCTCGTGTGTGTCAATATTAGTGGATTTAATGAGTTTTAATATCATAAAAAAAACCTGTAAGTACCTTCAAGTGAAATTAGTGAATCGTCAGGTCAGTGAATTGTGCTAGTAACGTATTGTTGCTGAGTTTAGTAACAGTTGACGTACCGGACGGTAGTTCAGCTCTGTAAACAAATATTGTTAACCGTTAATTCCAGTGAAGTGAATAAGAATAATTTAGTGGGTTGTCAACTTGAAAGTTGTGGGTGGGCAACATTGGATTTTCTGATATTTCCAAAAATACACTGCTTGAGCGTTTTTCTTTTAATGAAAAACGAAGAAATGTAGGGCCCATTCCAGTGCACTATCCGCGGCTTCGAGTGGGAAGGGGGGATACCCATTGCGAGTAAAATTGCGTACTTTTAGGATGGTATATACATTAGCACCCGTGTCGCCCACCCAGTTAATGTGTTATCTACTTCCCTGCTTAATTGTATAACCAAGATATGAATACAATAGCCATGATCGTTCTTTTAAATACTGATGTATAACTATATAGTACCCGTATATTGAATGTGGACATTACGTTATTGATGCACTCAGCACACAGCACACGTACGGACACATGATATAACACTTTATTCTGCTTACTATTAGCCATATAAGAAGTAGCCTATATAAAGCTTCTAACATAGATCGTCCATGGTTCACTATAATGAAATACTCGCGCTGGTTTAGCTTTTACGTATTTGCATATTTGTGAGGAGACCGATCGACTTCATTAGCGATAAGCAATTGTATGATACATTAGAAAACCTCATTTGCATCGATCTATTCTGGAGCAAACGAAAAACATGCACGGCGAAATAGTCGTCCACACTATCTGACTTTACAGATATGTTAAGAGTAAGAGTACCACATGATGTTATTTCATTGCACAACGGTTGGTTGAATGAACCTTTTTATATAGCTTGAAAATAGCCTACCTTCAAGACAGATTGTATTCGGGTATTGATACATTATTTTATCTATGGCTGACTCATTTATAAACCTACCGGTACGTTCAACATTTAGTTTGAAGTAGTCTGTAATCGTTTATATAGGGCCTACATGAGCTGGATGCAACGTTGCGAAATCAAACCAAGCAAGGAAGCTGAGGTTGAACCAACCTTTACACAAAATCATGAATATGTGCTACGTTCTGTACCTACAGATGACACATATAACCCAAATAATTGACCGCAAAACCGATACACTGTGTAGTGGTAAAAAAAATAGCAGATTCCTTTGTGCAATAATTTATTTGAAAAATTAAAAATTAAATGTTGTTCCTAAAATACATCAAGGTTGAACTCATTCGTCTTTTCTGTCATATTAAAGGTAAACGTTTACTTTCATTAAAAAAATTCTCTTCCGAAAACGGGCAGCCTGCAGTAGGATTTGACAATTAATGTCATTATCAATTTATTTTGTTTGTTAATTCAATTACTAGCGCCGATGACGGTGTAGTATAGTCAAGGCCTGTAATGAGTTATTCTCGAATTGAGTTTACAACGAAAGCACCGATGTGGCCAATGAACCAATTGACGCTAATACTTTTTCGATCGATCTGATAAAACGTTGACAGTATTTTCAATATACTTCTATGCTTTTCTTGTCTGATTTGTGAGAAGATATTTGTCAATGTGGATGTGTCAGAAATGAAACAATTTGCCCAACCAAGAAAAAAAGTTTTCATCTGCATAGTCACGAGCGGTTAAAGCAGAACAAGGGACTGATAGTTTTGCTTCAGTAAATGCTTAGCTCTAAATTTAGGGTATGTTAGTATCCGAGCACGCAGCCTCAATAAGACCCTATTGAGGTATGATAGGTATTATCGTCACTAACAACACATCATAGGTCATAGCAATCAAAGATAATAGTTTGAGTGGTGGGTTTACTTCGCAGCCTTCTCCTTCCTTGAAGTTTTCCATCTTTCTTTCAGTGTTAATCTTCTCACATATCTCGTAGATCATTCGGCGCCAATCCGGCCTGCTATGGACCGTATTCTTTCAGGTCTGAAGGGTGTCCTTCATCGTGTCTTTGAACTTTAGAAGAGGTCGGCCAACTTTTCTGGACCTTTCTTCAAGTTCAGAGAACAGAGGTGCTTTCACTGGTCTTTCCATCAGGCATTCTAACTACATGCCCCAACCAACGGAGTCTGTTTCCTATGAGTGTGATTTCGATATCGTAACCAATAGTATGGTGTGATAAGGTATGACACTGCACAACACTTCCAGGTTGATGTTCTAGTGCACAGGTGAAATCCGATTCCACATACCCATTTGTCCCCACTCCATTTTTCAATACTGAGCACCGAGCATACATGATGACCGGAGGTGAACTGTAGGCCTCCGGGATGCAAGGCCTATGCACTAACGACTTGACCACGCACCCAGTGTAGCCAGTGCCGTAGCCTACGGGCAGGGGGAAGGGCGGTAGTCCCCCTCCCCACCTCCCCCTGATTTACAATAGTAAGTATATGAATATGTTATATGGGCAATACATAATATGTTTCTAAACTGCCCCCCTGGAAATTTTACCCAGGCTACGACATTGAAAGCTTGAACACTGACTTATTTGTGCAATAGGCTGGGGTAATTTGTGTACACCAAATTCAGCATATCCAGCACAATTTTTAGTAATATCAAACCTTGCGATTGACAGAGCGATAGCTTTTCGCCAATAATTGAAACGAAATGCCCACAACAGCACAACCAAAGTTAGTTCTGGTAATACGATGTTTCGATTAGAAGTTATCCGATATACGAACCCTTATATTCTGTTTGTACACACTCGTTATATCAGATGCCACGGCGCCACTTGACAGCCAGTCAAACAGTTAACAGTGAAAATCTTGAAGAAACATTGGCCTCTGTTAATTGGATATGACCAGTTCGCGTAGCGTAATGGGCAACTTAATTTGTTCAACTGGAGTACCACGTGTCAATCACAGTTATTCTACCAACCTCTCTTCAATTAAATCCAATGTGTAGGCTAAAAGCCTCGATCTGGGTAGAATAGTAGATTTTCAAAGAATATCAATTCAAACTGTTCAGAAATCAGTAAAGCAGTGTATGGCACATCTAGTTTAACTGTGAAACGATTCAAACTTGTGATTTAAAATATGTTATGACCAAATAATGTCAAATATATGTGTTATTTTCGAACGATTACCCTATTGTGGGCCAAACATAAATTGCGTTATGAAGTTTGTGAGCATATTAAACCCACAGGAACAGAATTCTGCTTTGGAACATAGCTGAAAACCTAGCTGGATAGCTGACATTATTCGTGATGATCTTCATATCATCAACTCATTTCTTCAGTTGATCCCGAGTTCTCAACTCAGATTGAGCCTTTTCCAAAAAACAAAAACTGCCAGAACTATACAGTTTAGTTTAGTTATCTTCGGGCAGACGGGTTCAGGAAGCCACCTATGGCTCATCGAGGAACGCAGGAGACAAGTGTGATCATGGATGAACACCGGCGATAGCTCGCCTTCTCTTTTCGAGCAGTGGTCAGAGGGTAACGAGGCAAGCGTGTGTACCATACGATCCCATCCTGCTCCCGGGACCGCCATTTAACGTCCCCATCCGACGGACGTGAGTAAGACTTTCAGCCTTTTCAGCCACTTTCCTAAATGATGGGAGTGGTGGTAGTAACCTGACCGTCACCACTGCAGGACAGCCGTGTCGAAGCCAACCGATGAGCTTTTTTATGAAACCAGAGCTTTGCGAAACCATCAAAAGCTGCCGTACAGCTTTCTTGACGAGCAAGCAGACATCGAGTGGGATTTGAACACGCGGGACTTTTTAGTGCAAGCGGAACACTCGATCCACTGCGCCACGCTCCCACCCCACGGTACTGGAATGTCTAATTAATGCTATATATGGCACATTGACGAATTATGCATCTTATGTTACATTATATTGTGGGCGAGAGTAATGGGTCTTTAAATGACAGAGGCTATCCTTCTGTTCTTGGTGATTGACTGTCTAGCTAACCAAACCATAGGTATTTGTATACGTCACAGGAACAACATTCAATTGATTTCCGGATTTAAGTGATTTACCACTACTAAATTTGGGATTATAATGTTAAGCCAATAAATAATTGCGTCAGCTCCAGCAGTGCAATCGGCAGTTACAACGTTCCTAAGAAATTAGGAGACTTGTTTGTGATTGACCAGATTACGCACAAATATGGTATGATATTGTACAGCAGGGATTCAACATTTATTTGGCTGATCAAATTAACGATCTGGATGATCTGGCGGGCCACAGATAATCACCCATCACCTGAGCCCACCATCCCCTGAGCCCCCAAATGGCACCCCTAGATTGCCGTTGAAGTCATGTGTTTTTTTAGAATCATCTATTTGTTTCGTGGGGAGGGTGGGGTCGTCTCACAGGCCAGATCAGGCCTCCTATCAAGAAGCCAGGCTATACGATATTCCTAAGTTGGCGTACTAACATGGTGAGCTTCTAACGAGCGTCCCCCCCCCCTCTATTGTTCAATGAGCACCAGCCTACAAGATGGCAGTAGGTAAACGTTTTTCGAATATTTTGTATAACCCGCCAGGAATCGAATTTCGGACTTGAAAGCCAAGACAAGCAAGTAAAATATAGTGCAGGCCGATTTTATTTGAAAAAAATGTAAACTTTTCGTTCACGGTTGATGACATAATTATTTCGCTGATGCTGCATGTACTCAACCAAAACTAAACATTTTCCTCTTAAATATACACTTTTATGGTTAAAAATTGCATAATATTATCCTAAAAGTTGGCCTAGGTGACCGAACAGTTATTTGTGTTCATATAAAGATTACGCTCATTTTTGTTGGTTTTTTACCTCCTTTTAGTTTTGTTCTAAGTTCGACTGGCACGATGTAGGCCCCAAAGATTTGTCTTATAGCGATCTCCGTGTGTAATGAAATCATGACAAGTATACCACGGAAGCCTAATATAAATTAATTTTGAAGCTAACTTCAAACGATTGCAGCATTAGAGTTGTTATTATGCAGTAGTAGCAGAAGATAGTTGGGAATTATCTCACAGTCGTTAACATAATATTCATATCTCCTGTATTTGAATTCCTGCCTGCGAGCGAAGCTAGTAACACGAACCCTCCTTAATCTTTACGGATAACCTTGACATATGGAAAATTACAAATCATCGCCTCAAGTTTGTTCATTCGTTATGCTATACCCCTCAGTTGCAATAATCTATTACTAATTCTGGTTTTCGAAATGTCTGTTTGAGGCCTCAGGCTTCAGGTTTCACCTTGACAACTGAATATATCCTCTGAATACCGGAATATTATACACGTGATAAGTTTGTTCAATGTGATAGGCTTTTCTGTTTGATGTGTATGTTTGTTGAACCTATCATAACAATTAACAATGGTATGTGATTATCAAGAACGAATTACTCATATTACCTTCTAACCATGGTAACGTTTTGCAAACATACATATCTTTCATCAAACAAAAATTGTAATACAACAACAATTCATTGCATCTGCTTTCCAGTTTTTCTCATAACATCTGTTTGAACAAAATGTATTGAGCTATGAAAGTGGGCCAATGTGCAGATCTTACAAGATGTTTTCCTATTGGATAACACTTACAACAACCCTAACCCTAAACACTAACTT
>JAODUJ010220767.1:0-15993 GCA_027564615.1 Psolus chitonoides
CTCATACGGTGCAGAAACATGGACTTTATCTTCAAAAATGGAAAAGAAACTGGCAGCAGCTCAACATAATATGGAAAAAAGTATTCCAAACATAACCTTCAACGACAGTAACACAAATGAGTGGATCAGGGAACACACAAAAGTGCAGGACATACTAGGAACAGTGGAAAGAAGAAAATGGAACTGGGCGTGTCACATTAGCCGTAGAACAGACAACCGCTCGAGTACAGCTGTCACACACTAGATACCATATCAGGGGAAACGAAACAGAGGACGCCAACGAAAAAGGTGGAGAGATGAACTACGTCAGTACTGGGGGGAGGTGAATTGGTACCAACAAGCACAAAACAGAGACATTTGGAGACACCATGCTGAGGCCTCCATCCTGCAGTGAATCGACAACGGCTGATATAGATGGATGGACCATGATACGGCCAGATTTTTGCCTAATTTGGCTTCACACGCAGCAAAATAATTTTCACGGACAGGAGAATGAGAGATTAACACATCGTTGATAGGCCTAATGAATCAGTAATTTTATATGTGACGTAGGCCAGGAACCTACTAACCCGTCCTCATCAGGAGTGGAATAGCAAATAGACAGATTATACATGTCGAGCACATTAGAGTATATGGTAAGACATCGGATTGTGGATTAGAGCAGGGGAGGCTAAACCTGCGACCCCCCCCCCCCGCCCTCCCCTCCACGTGAAACTCTAACCAACCTTTCAACAAAGACATAAAATGGAGGCAAATATCTATTTCACAACTCCATCGTATGTTAGGTTTTCAACTGACCAGTTTTCGAGAGGACATGACAGGACAAAACGATCAACAAGGTGCCACGTACTATACTGACATGACAATAGAAACGAATTGCTGCAACTATGTTGTATCCATGAACTTGAACATTTGTGTATATATGTGCAGCAGGGGCGTAACCAGCCCTGTTTGTGTGTGGTAAGGCCAGCCCCTCCCCCCCCCCCCTTCTCACTCTCTGATTGCCCTTTGTGCATAATTTTTCCAAACGGTTCTCCTCGTATTGTTTTCCTTTCTTTTAAATTCGCCACCTTTGGCA
This sequence comes from Psolus chitonoides, assembly GCA_027564615.1. NCBI lineage: Eukaryota > Metazoa > Echinodermata > Holothuroidea > Dendrochirotida > Psolidae > Psolus > Psolus chitonoides. The sequence continues at coordinate 1,079 of JAODUJ010220767.1, forward strand.
CCTTTTTTATTTCTCCTTTCATTTTCTTGTTGTTTACTGCAAATTCCACCACCCCCCCCCCCCCAAAAAAGTTCTTGGGTGGGGAATTCCCTAACTACGCCGCTGACGTGCAGTAGTATCGGTTTGAGAGAACCAGCGTCAGACATCTACTTGCGTTTTTGCACGAAAGTGTGGAATTCACGAAATGACTTGCGAGGGCTCACCATAAAGCCTAGCTGAGAGCTATAGCAATATATTTGATGATCAATTTTACACACTACAAGTGCAGGACTTGTGATGAGATTTGGTTAGTGGATGATCTGCAGTGAGTCGTATATAGTAACATAATTACATTTCCGAATTTGCCGATTGAACTACCAGCTTTTCCGAATGTTTGTTGATAACAAATCGACTTGTTGAATGTTTCTTTCACTGATACAGACATTACATCAATGTGCATAAATCCAACACAGTGACATAGTAATGAATACCATGACAAAATCTTACATACTTTTGACACGTTTTAGACACTTTCAACGTTGAAGAGGTGTTTGTGGCAGGTTTTCGACGCGTCTTTGACAACTAGTATTTTCATGAGTTTACTCACCCTTCATCTTTCCCGATAGAGATCGTCGCTTTCTCGGCACATTTGGCGCTGCAATATAATAATTAATAGATACATGAATTATTAAACAAGTTAAACCAACTATAGACAGTTTGTTTGCATGTCATAAATGGCGCCCTCGGTAAAGGTTAGTTATTTGTAGATAACGACTGACTTTGAGTCTTTAAAATGGTACCAACCGAATGTTTAGTAATTTTGCATTGTCTGCGTAGGTACCGTATCAGATATTGGCTCCATTTTAACAGAAATCAACAAGGCAGCCAGGGTGATCACTGAAGTGGTATTGTGTGATGTTCAATCCAGCATCGGACCAGTGTGTAAACAAGCACGTTAACCTACTCGTTGTTTCATCAAGACTACATTCAGATTCTATCTGTGTACGAGTGTGAATACATTTTCCAGTTTGTGCTACTGAGTACAGGTAAGGAGTAGACTGACCTTAGAACAGTCAATATATCATATTTTGCGAGTTTCTATCATATAAGATCTCTCTCATGTCCCCAACTTGACACCATCCTAGACCCATGATTCCGTTGCAATAATCATGAGATTGTTCTCAGCGTGTAATTTCCATGTGCTCTAATTCATAACTACCTGAAATACTTTTAGTACCTTCACTATTGTGCTAGTTTAATATTTTCAGTATATATCGTGCACTACAATAGGTATATAGCTACATGTACATGCCACATGTATACGCTAATGTAGAAGTCGTAGGCGTAGCCAGAATTTTATGATTGGGGGTGGCCATCCCAATTTTATTCTTGAAGCCCAATTTTAAAAGTCAGACTCCTTATCACTATCCAAACGGAGCTCCCCCATTCGTTGGTGCGTAGCATACCCAAAATATCTGACTGAAAGTACCTCCTAGATCGCCGGAAACTACACTTCCCAGGTCTTGTCAGTTGCATATTAATCTGGGATTGTGGTGGCTTTAGCCCCCGTGGCCACCCCCTGGCTACACTTATAAAAAGAACACTACTATCATTCACATTTTTTTACATAGTTTATGTCCATATCTTGTTTGCATTGTGGTGAAATTTGTTTCAGGAGGCACCATTATGGCGTGTACAGAACATGACGTTCACTGTGTCAGGCGACGATAACAATTTCGTGTTCACTGGCAGTATTTTTTGGCTCGTACTTGATAACATGGGTAAATAAAAGTAACATAAGCTGGCCAAGTAAGGGAACTTAGTGAGTGTGTATGCTCGTACTCGATAACAAGGGTTAATAAAAGTAACATGAGCTGGTAAATTAGGGAAGCTTAGTGAGTGGGTATGCTCGTGCTTGATAACAAGGGTTAATAAAAGTAACATAAGCTGGTCAAGTAAGGGAGCTTAGTGAGTGTGTATGCTCGTACTCGATAACAAGGGTTAATAAAAGTAACATAAGCTGGTAAATTAAGGAAGCTCAGTGAGTGGGTATGTTCGTGCTTGATAACACGGGGTAATAAAAGTAGCAAAGGCTGGACAATTATTGGAGCTCAGTGAGTGTGTATGTTGTCCCATTGCCATCCTAATCCAAACAAAACTACTCGTGTAAGATAGAGAATTAAAAATAACTCACATCTTGCCAAGAAATAACATTCTGTAAAGAACAGCGCTGCCTAACGTAACAAACGTAAGACTATCCTAATTAACATGAATTCTTCGTACAAACCTCAACATTTCTGACCATGCAACATTCATACGTTCTCCAAGCACTGACATATTGTCTAATGATGTTGAATGATCATGGGCGTGGATCATGGGGGGGGGCGCCCCCCTTACTTTTTGAGAATATTCCCATTGACTTAACATTTTCACACAATAAACTTTCCGAAAATAGGCCATGTCCCCCAACTTTTTGCAAATGAATCCACGCCAATGTGAATGAACTATTAGGGGTATTCTCCATGCAATTTGTGTGACGTCATGGACTACCAATCCCATGATTCAATTTCCTAAAAAATGACGTCATACTACTGCATGTATACCACAGCTGCAGGATGTAATCCGTACGTTCATTACTGGGCATAATTTTTAGCATTGTGAAATACTGAGCCGCTATCTACGTCATCATATCGCATACTCTGCCGATCGTCGGACTACCAAAATGAATATTGTCGCGCATGCGCATTGAGCTGGAGAATATCCCCTATTCAAATGGCATATTGGGCCATGTTTTAGCACTGCATATCGTTTGGAAGCATGCCAGTAATGCTCCTCAGTATAAAATTGTAAGTTATTCTTGCATGGTTACACTAAGTATTTGTTGTATCGGGTTTTTTTCTGTCAAAAGCCAGCATATTTCCGGATTGTTATGAGATATTCCGAACCAATTAACACAGGTACGAATGTGGACTGCGATGTCACTCGTGTGCCGTACACCGTCCCTACCAATCAAATCGATATCGTTTGGTGACGTCATCCGTTGCGAGGTAACTATTTGTTAGAAGTGGGAATAGGTAGAGCTTTTCAAACGGGATCAGTGGCGTAACTAGACTTTTTCATTTGGGAGGAGGGAGAGGGGGTCGAAGAGATTGATATGGGGCGAGATTGTTCAGGAGTAGGGTAACACTATCTAAGCGGAGCGCCACCAATGGTTGGCGCGTAGTGTACACCGATTCTGTTCGACAACCATGCCTCCCAGATTGCCGGGAATGGCACTTCCCAGGCCAGATTAGAATCTTCTGAGAAATTATTATTGAAACTCCCCACTACTGGATTGGTCTGTGTGTCAACGTGAACAATTACATTGTATTCTAAACTTTCATTGCGGGGGGGGGGGGGCAACAGGGGCGATACTTTTGAGAGCGGAGGCCTTCACCGCCTGTCCCCCTTCTGGTTAAAAAACCGGAATAATTGATCATGAGGTATGAATTAGTCAATCACTCATTATGCTAGTTACGTATTAAATTGTCAGGCTAAGTTACAAATATAAGCTACTTCTACCACAGGCTGTCAGATAATGCAGAAAAACTGGTTTGTTTGCAAATTTACGTGCAAAGATGGGTGAGGAACCCACTTTACCATGGTGGTATGATGGTAGCGTGGTGCAGGGGACTGGGTTGCACTAAAAGTCCTGTGATCAAATTCATTCGGTGTCTGCTTGCTCATCAAAAGGCTGTACGGCAGTTGTTGTTGGTTTCATCATAAAGCTGTACTGCAGTTGTTGATGGTTTCGTTGTAGTGGGAGAGGAAGTCATTCGGGGAACATTAGGTTCATTCTTTGAGGGCTCCTATGGTAAGCAGTGCCTCTGTACTGATCAGGATTACCCTCATAAAATAGAACAATAATAAAAAATTAAAATATAGTGAGGTTCGGCACTGATGTCCTGCAGTGGTGACGGTCAGGTTTCTACCACCTCTATCAGCATTTCGGAAAATGGGTAAAGACTGAGAGCCTTAATCACGTCCGTCGGATGGGGATGTTAAATGGCGGTCCCGGGAGCAGGGCGGGATTGTATGGGTACACTCTTGCCTCGTTACCCTCTGAACACTGTTCGAAAAGAGAAGGCGAGCTAATGCCGGTGTTCATCCATGGTCACACTTGGCTACAAGGTCCCTCGATGAGCCATAGTTGGTCCCTGAACCCGTAGATAACTACACTGCCGATAACAACATTTTACTCTCCTCTGCTGAAATGAATATTCATTAGCTCCTCCGAAGAACGCTTTAAAACATGGGTCCCCTATTCGTCGTTCAATTTACCATAGGATTGTTGGGTGCAGCTTGCAAAATTACACTGCACAGTCCAACATGACGTAAACTCAATTCACATGTTATGATGTTAATCTCAGTTACACTCTGATGAATTGAAGCATTTGATATACAGCTCCATGCCCGAATGTAGCAACATATTACTGGGTAGTCACGATTCAAGCCATGGGCGCTGATCGATATTCAAGATTTTTTTAAGATCATCACGGTTATGAGAAATATTGTTACTTTTTGCCAAGAAAGTGGTATTTCATGAAAACTATGGCCAAAAATGATGACGAAAAAGAATCGCTTGACTTCGATGGGATTCATCTCTGTTCCCCTGGCGTATACGCAAAGCATTAACAATAGCATCACCCCCAATACTGAGAAGAATTCGCCGCCACTGATTCGCTTCAATCGATGGGAATAGTTTCACTCAGAAGCTGGGAGGGGGGGGGACCGGGGCACATTCCAACTATATGCTTGGACATTTTGAATTGACAGAGCATTTCAATCAAAACGAGTATTTTAACTTTAGCTGGAAAAAGGCACTTTGTCCACGAAAGGGTGTGGGTGCGTATGTGATTATGTGTTAGCGGTGGGGAGGGGGGGGGGGGTCGCAGGTTCAGCTGCTCCTGCTCGAATACCAAAATCGATGTCTTACAAATAGAGCCATTAGAAGAACACGATAAAATGTTCGTTTTTACCTTGCAATATCCTGACAAGATATCCTTCTCCAAGCGGTATGGCGGTCTGGACGTTGCTTACGAAGCTTATCCATAGGGTATTCCCACCAATTACAGTACGAAGGTCGTTTTCGGCAATCTGTTCAATACTGACTTTCCGGTAAGTTCGGATTGATCCACGACCGATGACATTGCCACTGCCGATTCTCAGAAGCTCTTGTTTCTGGACCTTGAAGTACAGGAGCTGAACTTCCAGGTTTACAGCTGAGGTAACAGCAACATTCATGGTTGTACCAAAAGGGTATGGGCCGTCAAAGTTCTCAGAATTGACGAGGAAGTTAAAATCCACTTGAGGATCAAAAACCCCTGGTAAATAATAACATGTAAAAAGAACTGTTTCAACAAAGGATAACAAAGATGAGGAAGAGAGTAGAAGCTTAGTGTGTAGCAAGTCCAAACTGATAATATCAATTTAGCATTCAGCAATCATTTTATCTTTCCGAACGAGCATACGAATGTTTCAGTGCTTTTTTTCAAATGATGAATGGCGTGATAGTCAAGGCTCATGTCTGCCGATTCAGATTAGGGGTTCTAGTCCTGATCGGACTCGGACTCTTGCGATATATCTAGATTGTTCCTCCCCACCCGGGATCAAGTGGGTAGCTATGGGAAGTCTACCGGGGACACGTCAAAGTGACACGAAAACACTGTATAGTGCAGTGATTCACAACCTTCCCCCACCAAATACCTCTTTTTGAGTCCCACCATGCGCATACTCCCCGCGTACCCCCCAGCCCATCCTGCACCCACTGTAATCCTCGGAAGGATTGCTGCGAAAAATAAAAAACACAATATAAGTAACCATACAAATACACGTGGCTCGCGTGTGCATTGTGAGTATGACAACATTACGGAGTGCCAACAGATTCATAATTATAAACGTCAACAATCAGAAAAGAAATAGACCCCCTACCTCCAATGCAGAAAAAAACTGAATGAGACAAAAGAGTGCGCGGAATGTATAACAAATTTCCTGATTATTTTTGGGGTAGACCATACGTATGTTGAATCCTAAACGAGTTGTCTAATTCTAACACTTAATACATGTAGGCTGGTAACTTCGATACCGCGGTTCCATTGAGCCTAATCGCGAAACGATATCATGGTATCTACATATTTATGAGACGGTTGGCACTCCGTACAACATATCTCAGTTGTATATACCATGGGCGCACATCCGAGTTGGGGATGGGAGGGGGGAGGCGGATATATACCACCACTTTGTGGAGATGCTCTCATTGACATTAACATTTGAACACAGTAAATTGTTGCGTTGTGCTTCTCATCCTCCCCCCCCCCCCACTTCTTTCAGTGGCGCCGACAGGGGTCTGAGATTATCGTGCTCGATTCTCGGTTCAAGGGAAATCACGTGGAGGGAAAAATCGAATGCCGGTACTGACTGTGCGCGAAGCGCGCGAAAAAATTGTTACATCCGATGTTTGGCATATGAGTAGCACATTCGGCTCGAATAACGCCGCATGGCAAGAAACGAAGAATCATGGAGAAAGCCAACGCGAAAATGTTTGGTTATCATGTCCAATATTTGGGTTATAAACAGCACATTCGGCAAGAATAACGCAGTATTTGGGGACATAGAGTACTCATGAAAGGCTACTGCGCGACAATCTTTGGTTGTCATGTCCGATCTTAGGGTTACTAACTGCACATTCGGGTACAAGTGACACCGATGACATGACAAGGAAAAAAACGAAGAAACAGTGAATAAACGCGTGCGTGAAATAAAAACTCAATGATGATGTATGATTATATATTGGTTTGAACGGCCCAAACGTGACCCCACATGAAGAGACAGATGAAGAAAACACCGTTTTGCTAAAGATCATAATAATGTCTGATGCTCGGCACGAATAACGCCGCGTAAAAACATATGGATACACACAAAGATTCCACTGCGCGCAAAGCGTGCGAATTTTGTTTTTATGATGTCCGATTTTTCGAGTTATAAACAGCACATTCAGCATAAATGACACCAGATGACATGGCAAGATAAAAATGTACAAACATTACTGAGCGAGCGCGAACGTAAACCCTAGTTGGCATGTAGGATCTTCGGGATTTGGACGGTGAAAAGTAACGCCACTTAAAATGACAGGCGAATGTAACACTGTTGCGCAGGAGGCGCGCAAAAAGTTGCGTTATGATGACCGATCTTGGTTTATGAACGGTACATTTGGCGCAAATGACGTCACTAGAGAAGACAAGTAAAGAAGAAATCACAGCCCAAGTGACACCACATCATAAGAGAATGTAGAGAAGTACTACTGTGGGAAATTTGTCGTTACACTCTCTGAAAATTGGGCTATGAACAGAACATTTGACACAAGTGACACCACAAGAAAAGACACGCGAAAATACAACAATATATGCGCATTTTTTAGGGTAATTCAGATCTCCTGACACTGCGAGCGAAACTTTCTTTGAGATAATAACGATCTTCAGCATAAAATTAACATCAGCATAGCCTGAAGTACTCAGGTGAATTAATCACACGAGGAGAGAACTGACAACGTTACTAAGTCATTTTTGCCGTTTCACTGCAAAATTTCCCGCCAACTCCTCTCATTTTTTATTCTTATTCTCCTTTTATCTCAATGTTCTCCCTTTTCTCTCTTATTTGTCCTTTTTTCCTTCATTTTCCGCTTTTGCTGCAAAATTTCCCGCCACAAATTTGGTGGCTGGCAAGGACCAGCCACCCTGCCCAAACTAGCTACGCCACTGCATGAATCATCTTTTACTTCAAAGCGTCAGTTCAGCTAAAACAACATGTAGACATGTCAAAATGTCCTCACGTAGCAATGAAACAGTATACCTATTACAATTTGTTAAACAGATGTCAGTATATTGTAATCAATATGTTTCAAAATAATTTGGAGTGTCACACACAACATCAAATCATATACTTACTTGGAATACAGCACTCACTGAGCACTGAATTGCCTGAAGAACAGGCACAGCAAACATCAATAATATCGGGAAAACGGATTACGGAGAGAAGTTGTCCACTTTGGAAATCACAACTCCCAGTTTGACCAGTAGGACATACCACGTTGTCGAACACAATTCTGAACGTTTCGGACGTAGTAAACGATACAGAGAGAGATGAACCACATAGCGATGCTCCTCGGGGTGCTATAATAAACCAGAAACCCAAAAGGTTTTGCGATTCCTTGGCAAATGATAAGATATAATGTTGGATTTGAGTGAGATCCAGCTGCACGCATTTTTAGTGATCGGAATATTGTGAACAATCTTTGGACTCTCGAATAATTAATAGGGTCCATCTAGTCACTACGAGTAACAAGTTTATCAAATATACAATTCGTTCATTTATGTGACAATCACTGAGTTAAACTTATAAGAGTTTTTAAGTTTTTCACTTAAGTTGACCTCGAATGACCTTTCACCTCTTCTAAAATCAGTATGATTTAGCGACTCACTATAAATAAAAGTGTACCACTTGTTCATGCAAGTTTCCATAAATAAGTTAACCCGATTAAAAGTTATACTTTTGGACATCTGTTGACTTTGAATTCAACTTACATAGCCTAAACAATAAGGTTGTCTACTCAGTGGGAGCATAAAAGGTACCAAAACGAGGTACATTCACGTTACAAGCACTGAGATATCCGGTTTGCATTGTTCTCAGTACTTGACCTCTGTTGACTTTAACTTAATCTCTGACCTCATGAAATCCACATGCCTCACCCACACACTATAGTAACATGTATACCAACTATCATGTTCATCTAAGTTTCTTTCACCAAGTTAGCCTGATTGTATTTGACCCTCTTAAACATAAATGTGTAAGCAGTCATGTAGCGAGGACCTTCTGATTGGGGGGCTGTAGGGTAAAAAATTCAGACTGAATAGGTTTGAAAGGTTAAACATTCAGGCTGCCGCACGAATTAGATTGCGCGTGAAGCAAGCAAAGTTTTCAACAGTGTTTCCGTGTGTCGTCACGTGGAGTCGGTCACGTGGAATGAAGAAACATAGGACCTAAAAATGCAAAAACATGGTTTTGTCCGATGGGTGCACCGTAAACGGCATCGTAAATTACCCATTTGGGACAAGTGACAATACATGGGGAGACAAACCCTTAACAATTTGCACGCTTAGCGCAATAACAAAAATAGGGTTTTGATTCGGGCTTACTGTATGATCGACACATTCGCCACAAATAAAACCAAATGACATGGAAGGAGAAGGGGAGTGAGTTTTGGTAGGACTGTGATGTTGGCTATTATAGTCCACGCGTATCAGATGACATATTCGGCATAGGCCCAGGTGCCAACACACGACAAGGAAAGTCAACAAAAGTGTGAGCGAAGTGCGTAAAAATTTCACTGTAGCAATTATATTTTTAATTTCGTTTTGAACAGGAATTTATCATTACAGGTAGTTTTTTATGTCGGCAGTCGGAATTTTTACTCTTCCGACCCAAAAACTGTGGTTTGTCAGAAATTTTGTTCATATTCTTACTTACTTCTAGTAAATTTTTACTACGATTTTTACTATTTTTTACTTACTATCAACAGTTTGACCAAGACTGGGGTCACCCCCTTATGAGGACCTCCTGTATGTAGGGGCGTTTAACTTTATATGCTGATTGCCAATTGGATTGTTTGACATTCGTTGACCTAAAATGAATCTAAAATGAAACTTTGAACACATTTATATAGTCGTTTCTGAAAGATGGAATGATGTCAAATGTGATATTTGTATCATGTACCTAGACTTGCCCCAAACACACTATAAGCTTCTTTAGAGGTACTTTCAAGGTTTATTTATGTTATCAAAACACATCTAATGTACTAATAATGACATGAACGATGCCTAAAACTATCGATATTTACCTTTTCAATTGGATTTGGACAGGAATATTGAGCGTAATCGATGAATATGGAGTGATATTCGCACACTTTTCGAAATACGATCCAATGGCCCTTCCACGATTATTTTGCATTACTAACACAAAAGCCAGGCCTACTACTAAAACTGTGGCAGGTTTGGGTAACATGAGTTCTGCCCGCACGCAGCACACGTTATACTAGAGCAGGCCTTCTCAACTGTTTCCTCCTTCCTTCGTTCTCCACCTTTTCAAATCAAGAATGTTTGTGCATGAGGGTTGCCTCGCTTTTCTATGGATTCACCTTTTTGTTTAGAAAAAAGGACACCTGAAGAGTGACTGACCCGCGGCCATATACAACAGAAAAAGATATTATACAAGAAAACAGAAATGAAATTTTTTAACTGACGCTTCCGCCCTGAATAATATCTGTTCATCCCTGTCTTGTCATGTCATTCGCTGTCATTGTGGCGAATGTGCTGTTCATATCCAAAAGATTGGACACAATAACCCAGAAGTTTCCGCGCGCAGTGGTGTGCCTTCGTCTTGTCTTGTCTTATATGGTGTCACGTGTACCATCTGTGCCGTTGAAAATCCCAAGATCGGACGTTATGACTCAAATTTCGTAGTAGTGGTTCTTTTTTCTGTTTTGTAATGTGGCCTCCGAATGTTCTGTTTATGACCCATAAATCGGACATTATAATTGAACTTTCTTTGCGCGGGTGGTTCTTTTGCTTGTCTTGTAATGTGATCTCACTTGAGCCGAATGTGCTATTTATCAACCAAGATCGGACATTATAACCACACATGTTCTAATTGTGGGTACAAAGTTGCATGTTCTGCTAGTCATGAGGTAAATATTTGAGCACAGTCATGCCACCTGCCGTGCCATATATTAAGTGGCACTCAACAAGTTCAATATTGTTCAATTTGGTCATATTCACATACTAGTTGAGAACACTTGTACTATAATATACACACACAATGTATATACTGAATTCGTTCTAATCTGGCTGATGGTTAAAAAAAAACTTATCTGTGTGTTTGCAATAAATCTGGGTGCATGGAATTGTTACCAAGTATTTGTAAGAAGCAGCCAAATTTTGTGGCCCAAAAAATTGAAATTAGTTCCTAATTTTTCTTCCTTTGAAACAATTTGAAGGTGAAATGAGAATCATTAAAGGTAATTAAATCGAAATTACTTTCAAAATATGTTGGAAGGATGAGTGAACTCGGATTTTTTTACTGGCAGATCCATCAAACCCTAAAAGTACCTTTAAACAGAAAAATTGGTAATTTCATATTAACTTAGTACATGGAATGTCATTTATCCTAGGCACTATTTCGTAGTATAGGCAGCTTTTTGTATTGTTATCACTTACACATGTACTTTATATCCTACCTAGATGGCACTGAATATGTGTGAGAAACTAGGCCATAATATTATGGCCAAATTATATCAATCTCTTTACATTTAATTTCATTCCTATCTGTCTACTCCCGACAACCCTAATATTCACGACATTGAAACCTAAGTACTTAATCCCTGTAGTTAACCTTAGCATTTGGGAATAATGGGGTCTGCTGATATAGCATGAGTATTGCCCTTTTGAGTGAGATAGCCATTGGCCTTGCCTTTCGTGAATAATAATGCGATGAAATTCCCTAAATGTCTTATGGTGCCATAAAGTACAACACAATAAGTGTACACTAAATAAATCTACACTTTAAGGAATTCACGCTTTCTCCACTCAGATACTGTCTATGAGAATATTTCGAAATAATGGAAAAACATGCTTATCAAAATCAACCTATTATGTACAAAATATGACATCAATCCAATTTGGCACTGTGTTACGAGACTGGCACATTTACAGATGCACACCATCCCTGGAATAACCATTTCGCAATTTGAGCACGTACTCAGGGCATTAAGGGAAGGGGCATTAAGGGAAGGGGCACCATGGGACGGGGGCACCACAGAGTTTCCTTAGCTATCATGCTAAAAATGAAACTTTTTGAACATAAATTTCCTTCAAAAATCACAAAATACTGCACCATTTTGCATCTACGCACACCTAATTATTCAAATTATTTCCCCCAGGACGGCGATCACACTCCTGACTTTACTTCAATGTTGGAACGTCAGGGGACACCATTGATGGGCCAAGGAATAAGTAATGAACTGATATATGTAATGTAATTTATAGCATTAAGTACTAAGTTAAGTTATATGTTTGAAGATTTTCTGATAAGGTAAAATTACGTGGAACTGTTTAGCTTACCGATCTCACATCTGATTCCATTGAAACCCTCAGGGCAGGAACAGACTAATGTTGTATCAGTACTGGCACAGAGACCGCCATTTATACAGGGATTTGGAACACACGGACTCATTTCTATAAAAAGGGAGAAAAGTGTAGCCTAAATTATAACACAATTACACAGACACATATCAGTTTATTAGAGGAGGGTAAATATTGGTGATTTTGCGTTCTTGAAGAGGGTCTAATATGAATCAATTTCCTGTCCCTTTGATGTAACTAACAGACAACCATTTTTTCTAATCTCCGAATAAAAATACTTTTTGATTTTGTCTTTATTTGATTGATTTCACACCAAAATACATAGAAAAATATGAAACACTTGGTGCAGCAATAACACAGAAAGGTCTGTCTGTCAGACTTATTTTCACTGTAATCCCTATATATACACACGATGGAAAACATATAAATAGACACAACATAGGTCCTAAACAAGCAAGATACTGAAATTGGTTCATATAATGTATAGAATCATCCAACTCTTAGGCTATAAATGGGTCCAAATAATGTTGTTTGACTCCTCGTGTAAATGCTTCCAGACTAGTGATGCTCTGAAGCTCATTCAAAAGAGAATTCCACATAATTCAAATTCGGTAGACCTGCTTCTTCCATTGTAGGGCAGTAGGATGCCAGCATATGGGACCTTAAATTGGTACTAGTTTTGCTACTGCCAGCATCACTTCCTGTCCTTCCGGAGCCAACATTTAATTTAAAAATGTAACTTGCGGCAGGAGAGTTATGTCAATTTACCAGCCTGCATCCCATAACAGATGTAAAAGGTTGAATCATACAGAAAACCAGACAGACACAACCCAACACATACTGTACATTCCCAACTGTAGGATTTTCGTCTTTGGTATTCTGCCTTTATAGGCATGGCCACGGCTCCAGCTATGCTACTCAGTTTGTGTTCTATTCTTAGATCATGCGTCCTCAACATTCTTCCAATCCAATTCTCCTTTCGTTTCCTAGTTGTGTCTAGCAGTGATCACTTTTCACCCACATCATTTAATACTTCCTCATGTGTTTCCTTATCTTTCCAGATTACTTTTTTAATCGTTTCCAAACCCACATTTCAGAAGCGACCATTCTTACATTTCTTTCTCCATTGTCCATGTCTCAACACAGTACTAAGCCCCACTCCAACAACTGACTTGATGATAGTTTTCCTAATGTCCCTGTTCAGGCTCTTTGTAATTAAGACTTTATTTTTGTTCAAAGCCTTCTTTGCTATTTTATTTCTAGGTCTGTCTAACTCTTTCCACCCACTGTATATAGGCTACCCAGATATTTATTCCCCCTTACTTGTTCCACTGTCAGGCCATCTGTTGTAATATTAATCACTTTTTCAAGTGAATTTCTCATTTCATATTCCTCACAATTTTCAGTTAAACTACACTACATCTTTGTATTGACTAACTATGTGGAACGAACTACCGGGCACGGAAATATGTTGCTGGTAAGCATTATTTTGGTTGGGTACTTTTTTACCTACCTCAACTGTGTCCTTTCCCTCCCCATGTACAGTCACCTACCTATGTCCTGATTATAAACGTAATGTAGATAATTGTATGCTCGTCGTTCAGGCACTTAGAAATAACTCAAACAGAATTGATATCCTGATTGACCCAAGCCCAATGCTAAACGGCAGACATTCAGCTATACCAAACTGATGACCAGTATGGCATCAATAGGGATATTAAATTCAATCTTTCCAATTCCTGCATATAGGGGCTCCGAACTCAAATGACTCTACAGAACGACAATATACCTTCAGCACTACTAAACGACATGTAATACCATTCCGTGTTTTTGAAATGTCCCTCAAAGTAGAACTCCAAATGGGAATCCAGGCCTTGAAAATGAAGGACCTTCACTGTAACGAACAGGAATATATAGAGTGGTACATAGTCATGTACAATTAGTCTTACAAGCAGTATTTCGCATTGGGACAATGAAATGAAAGAAAACAAGGGGTAGATAAATTAACAGCGATATGGTTGGGTATTATTGGAGACTTGACAGGCTTGATGATCGAGAGGGCTGTAGAGAACCGAGGTCAAGGGTGAAGTCAAGATATTATGTTGTGTGATTGAAAAGATGTAGCTACATCCATGATGACAATCCTTTAGCACAGTCAAAGGTCTGCTGGGCAGCACATTTATGTAAGTTCTCGCTGGATTATAATAGGAATGTCATAGCATTAACGGTCTCGATATGTACAATGATTGCGGTTGTTATCTGTTGCCATAATTTCAAACAAAGTTACTAACATTTGGTCAGTTTGTTATACTACAATGCATCAAAATCAAAACGATTTGTGTTCAGTAAGTATAAACAGTACTCACTGCCAAACCACGTTAAATAGTGGTGAGACAATTAGTGTCATAATAACATCCTGACATTATACTGGGCAATACCCATGCATCTCGCTCCACTGAGATTTTCACATCTAAACAGGCCTACATTCACCCAGGGTTAGAGGCAGATACAATAGGTCAATCAAAAGGCCAACAAAATACTTTTTATAATCTATTATCTGATGAAGATGTCCAACCACGAATAGTCCAAAATCAAAAACAAACATAGCGTAAGCCTAATTAGGCTATACAATTTCCATTGCAGTTAACTTGTAATGCTAACTAAGACAGCAATCAACTGTAGTACACACATATATGCCTGTATTAT
>JAODUJ010220768.1:0-10489 GCA_027564615.1 Psolus chitonoides
AAATTACGGAAAGTCAGTTCTACATGTCGCTTGACCTTTAATTGCGATGTCCAGTGACTAAGTCCACTCATTCAATCGATAATTCGGGAGGTCTATGTGGGTATTCAGCCACAGGGCCCACAGCGTGGTTATCGCGAATCGCTCGAGCGAATCGGCGTTGATCACAGTGTCAATAGAAAAAACCCACACGTTCACTGTGTGTGGAGATGATCGAGATTCATGTAAGGGTGACTGCTGGGCTCGCTCTCGCTTTGCAAAATACATACATGCAGGCACAAACGTACGTTTCAGTACAGGTGTTGTTCAATATAAACTATGTGCACCTGCGCTATTGTGCATGCACTCGATCGCTGGCAGTAGCACTTGCATGCAATGTAGAATAGTTTCAGGCTGATATTTACAGGAGTACATGTATGATCGGAAGCTGACATAATATTTTGTCTTCCTCGTCGGAACCCCAAACAACAAATAGTGTTGACTTGAAACAAAAGCTGAATATGGCTATGAATAGTAGTCCGAATAGGGATTTATCTCAGGCATTACTAACCATAGTGATACTGCACGTGTATAGCGATGATATATGAACATGTAAGGACTCGACGGAATTATCCGATATTGGCATAATCAGTTGTACACTCATTGGAAAACAGCCATGCATCCCCAAAACTCACAGGCCTGTTTACTGTGCGCCCTGCCCCACTTCCACGCGTATTCCACTCATGGTCTCAGGCTATCGAAAGCCCTGATGAATGTAGTGATACATGTACTCAGTGGCCCACAATCGCAATTTGTATATTTTTGTGGCCCACCTTAAAAATGAATAAGTAACTCCTGCTATAGCCTGTATACTTACATTATCACTGGTGGAATGTGACATGATTCCCAGGCATGCGACACCGACAGGTACAGTTCTTCTCCCTTCAAACAAACTGGTTATAGTATATAATAAACTTTGCTGCCATTGTCTTTGCTTCGCAAGCCTCCTGCCATTTGTGATTCACTCCAAAAAAATTGTCCGTGTACTCAGCTAATGCATGCAGTCTCTGCTGCCTTGTACAACTCTGTACTGTCAACTTTTCCTTTAAGTCCTATACCATGTGATTTGATTGCCAGTGACACCTGCCGTGGTGAAGTATACTTTTCTGCTTTTGCAGCTCCTTTGCTGGAATTGTAGTTGCATGACCGGAGAGGATTGAGAGTATGTCTGCGCAATTTCACTGGATGGATCGGAGTCCGTCCGCTCGGTGTCACTATGGAGATTGAAAACAGAGGACACCTCTGATGATGTGGAAGATGCCGCACCATATGTAGCTTTCAAATTGTCCATACGCAGCTTTCTCCGCTTCTCCCTCTTCTTACGTCTACGCACCTTGGACCTCCTCTTTACTGCTTCTTTAGACATGAATGCTGTAAAGGAAAAACAAATATCGAGAAGGTAAATTGGAAACTTCTGTATCGAACTGCTAAATTGAATTGATGCCGTGCCCACGTACGCACATGTATATGGTATACTACAACCACAAGATCGTGCAAGTATTTGATCATATTTCTTCATTATGGCGGGGCCGCACATTGTTATTATTGAAAATGGTACAGTGATAGGCTGGTGCAACATGTAACGCTCAGTGTTGCTTACAGGTGGGTTGTACTCCACATTCTCTGTGTACATAATCAGGGCTGTTGATTTACGAGTATTTAACTATTCGATATTCGCTATGCAATATTCGAACGAATACCGAATATTCGTTACTACGTGTACCGGTTCCGAGAAATATGTCCTCTTACGAAAAAGCACAAAAACAACTACTGTCAATGTCGATTTAGTTTACCAATCTCCTGTGCGCACCCGCCCCTACTAATGATCATGCATCAATATCGTATGGCGACTAGCGTGATGCAACAGTCAATGCGGGGTTCTAAATACACTCGGCCATCGATCAAAAACATAGCCACTGGTGTAGGCCTATACCAGTGCACACTGAGTGCCTGCTGGAAAAACACTATAGGAAATCCTTCAGTGTAAAGACAAAACTCGGCATAATTATCGTGATGGGACTTTGTAATTCAACGCTATACATAACAACCGAAACGGCCGCCAAAAATGTTGCTGCTCAAGATTATAATTCCTGCATGCACTATCCATTCGCGACCTGAAATTTGCCCTGCTACAGGTACCAGCCACAAAGCAAAATAAGTTCCAATCTGGTTCGCACTTTATACATTTCCAACATTTATGCCCATTCAGTGGCTTGATTTTCAATTCATTCAGGCCAACGATCGTGTGGTGTTAGTATAGGCCTAGTGCAGTAGGAAACAGGTTAACTCGCCGCAGGTCAGACTCGCCTCAGTTAAAACTCGCAAAATAGCTGTTTCTCACATTGAAAATGTCAGATTATTAGGTTTACTCTCAGTAACTTAGGCCTAGGCCTGCCTACCTTGTTTCAGTGAAATTTCGCACACACTGCAGTTTGTACATGCAATGCATCTCCGGCCCCTGTGACGATTGTATCTCGATTATTAATGCTGTGAATATTCATGATTAACTTTGAATATTCATTGAATAAAGAATGATTCTTTAAATATATTTGAAAAATAGCCTAGGGTAGATTAGGTAGAATTCGCCCCCCTAGCAGTATTCAACCCCATTGAGATAACTTTCTCATTTTTCCCCGCATGGAGTTTCCACCTCCTAATAAATTTATTAGATAACTTCAACACCTCTTTTGCATCTGTAACCCTATGGCCATTATGAGCTACCGTAATGTCCAGATGGTTATTATGAAATCCCCCTATTAGCTCAGCATTTTTGGTTCCATATCAGCAGGTGTTGTTGTTGTCCACATTTATATTCTCCAATGGCCTGGCCTAATTGGTGGGTAATTGTGTATATCTATCAAATACTAAAGCTACTATCCAGGTTTGACATAACAATTGCATTGTACTACGCCTGTTTGCTATGGTGTTCTCCAAACATGATTGGTGATGATGAGTATATTGGTTGACAGCCCCTCTCCCCCAAATGGGACAGAAAATGTTGATTCTGCTTGCAAATTTGAGCTCTGAATCGGACAGACATTGATTCAGCAGTCTACTGAATGTATAAATATTCATGATGGACCAGAACTTGGGATTGGTCAGTTTACCCAAGACCTTTTTGAAAACTACCAGATTGAATAAAATAGTTGGGGATTTCCATAACTGTCAATCTTTGTCTGTAGTCTGTACAATTTTTGCCGAAAATTGGGATGATTTCTGGGCTGGGAGAAATTTGTACAGGACCCCATGTAGGACCCCAGCCTTACACAGTTCCAAACTCCGCCCCAAGAACATGTGATCAGTCTTTGTGAGTAGTATACTTAAGACATTATAATGGGATAAGATTGAAGGGAGGGAGAAGATTCCAATCAATCCCCAGAACCACTTTGGGTTTCAGCCCGAGAGGAAGGAACCGTTTGTGCTCCTCGATTTGTTTGTAAATAGCCTGTATACAGCACCGCTTCATATGATCAGTTTCCAGCACTTAGTTTGAAGTCCAGCCTTCTACCCTGGACTTCAGTTGAAACACAGTCAGGAAAGTTGAAGTCCAGCCTTCTACCCTGGACTTTTAGTTGAATAGTTATACCAGCTAAAGCTAATAGGAGCTCCTTTTAGTTAGATTGGAGTGGACGTCATTACAACTCCAACGTGTATCAATGACACTTGTTTTGTTGTCCTGAACCTTGTGGAGAATATTGGAATGTATTCTTCCTGAGGAACATTGTCAACGTACAGAAAACGTTGTGGAATATTCTCCTGAAGGAACCTTGTCTTCTCCTGGAGGAACATTTACCAAAGTTATTCCTGGGACCCGTGATTTATCCTGGGAGTGTCCAGCCAGTGTTCAGCCCTGTATCCAGCTCTGAATGTCCTGACTGTACCAACCCTGCTTGATGGCATCGACGGTCGCTAATCCTATCGTCGCTGTGGTCAGCGGAGGAGGACTCCGGAACTGAATCTTTGACTACATTGTATTTGATAAGAGTGGATCCACCGCGCCACGAGCAATTTATCCGTGCCCGACATACGTCTAGCCAGAGGTCCAGTCCAGATGTCGAGCTCTAAAATCACTTAAGTACCCGTTTTTTAGACCTCTGTTTGACCTCGAATCACACTAAAGCAAGGGGCTTCTTGTAAATATGGGCGACCTACATGCATTACAACTTCGTATACATTTTCATTCTTCAGTTATCGTGTTTACAAGGGTGTCACAGACACATATGTATGCTGCATAGTTGCATAGATTCCTTGCGCGCCTTCGGCAATAAGCATGTGTAAATCATTGGCTGTTACGATTAGCTGTGGCAATATGCAATCTGTCACAAAATTCTTGGCATAGTATTTTGCACAACACATCAGCTGGTGAAGAACATTGTCAGTTAGTGTTTATTTATTGATTTGAATTGGATATTATAGGAATACAATTACACTCGAGGACCTAGTGCAAAAAATTAGGCCTTATTTTCCAGACATACCTGGACATGTTTCTTCTCGTCTTTTTCTTCTTGCTCCTGCTCTCCTACTGCATTATCAGCCTCTTCTTTCCCATCAGATCCTTCCACCCTCATCCTCGTCTCCCTGGGTCTCTTCTCCTTCTGCCTCCTTAACTCCTTCATACTCTGCTTCAACCTCTTTGTCCTCCTCAACTCGATACTCTGCCTCTTCTTCCTCCTCAACTCCACACTCCGCCTCTTCTTCCTCAACTCCACACTCAGCTCTTCAGCCTCTTGAATCTTCCTCGTCCGAAAAGCATATAGGACTACTTCTGGATTCAGAGTGGTCATCAACATCCCCCTTGCGCATTGCATGCAGCATCTACAGATAACAAGCCGAACAATATATTCTATGCTATGATTATTTATTGTTGTTTATGCAATCATAGGAGGAAAATTAACAAGAGAACGAGAAAAAAAACATGCCAAATGTGAATGTACTCTATCTTTTTCTTGTACACAAAAACACATAGACACAGTGTAAAATTACCCACTTCTATATCAGAGTTATTGGTGCCACATCATTGTACTATTGTACAATTGTCATTGTTCTCTCTGTGCCAAATTTACCTAATTAATTGCTCCCTAATTTTTACCCACCAGCAGTCTATGCAACTCTTAGTACCACTACCATTGGCAAACTAATCTGATGTACCGAAATAATCAGAATACATAGCCGAATTTTGGTAGTCCGTGACGCGTATGTAATTTCAGAGACTGAATCTACACTAGCGATATTCTTTTGTTTTGATGTGCATGGTAGTCCGTGACGTCATGAACCACCACTAGCAAAATTGGCTGGAGAATATCCCCCATTGATACTTCCCACATTATTAGATTACTATACTTAGCTTACCAGAAGTTGGAGAGTTTTCTTGCTCAGTACAGTATGTAGAAAAGGAGTTAGTAGTAACTCAATTTTTTGTTGCCATTATACATAAGCATCAATCGGGTGCATAAGAAATGTAGTGGAATCAAAGGCAGGCTGAAGGAAGATCCACATTATGAGAACGACCAATGAGACAGTAAACAGTGAATGAGACAGTAAACAGTGAACCTGGTGTACCCGAGGCAGTAGAGTGTAATGGGGGTTAGCTTGGTGACAGTGTTAGTTGTAGAGGTGGGGTAGACAAGAGTGTATTAGTTGGGTCAATAGTGCATGGAAGGAATTTACCAGAACTGTTCTCTCTATGCACTTGTCAATTGTTTGACCCACCCCCTATACCCCCGGCATGGTCAGTCAATGGTGGGTCATTGAGAAGTGACTCAAGTGTGCGTCAGTTTATTAAAAATGTCAGTCCCCAATGTGACTCTTGGGTGAGTCATTTCACACCAATGTCAGATACTGAATTGACACAGATGTAGGTCAAAGTAAGTCAATTGCAACATAAAATCCCTTTCCTTGCAATTTCGAATCGATTTCTCCTTGGAAGATGTCCAGATAATTGTGGATTATCAGCTTTAGCTGAGTTTAATATGGTTATGAATGCCGCGAGGGATTTTTTGAGGGTTCTAAACAATATCCCAGGAAAAGGGTGTGTCATTTGTGCTGTTGTTTTGATGTGATGTTTTACTATCACTTTGTGACCCCATGGTGGGTCATTTTCCCACAATAAGCTAGTTCGGAGATAGCTTCTGCGCATGCGGGGGTGACACATTCCACACTGCAACGTTGACTCCCCACACTATCGTAATATAGAAAATAATTACCGTGAACTAATTCGCCTCATTTTCATTTAGCTGGCAGCAAACAATTTAATAGTAGGCTCCGCATGAAGAAAATATGTCCTATAACAAGTTTCTGTTCTTATTTGTGGATCACGTCCTCTAAAAGTAATAAAATCCAGTGTGTTTTGAGCGGGAATTAATTGACAGCTTTCGTACGAATGAGAGCAATACAAACATGTATGCCCCGATTTTCCACACCCCTGCCAGAAAATAGTTGAGCCTGTGTAACTGCATTTTGAATTGACCGCCTCACTACCAACACCCATGAATTTCATGTAGTCCTGTATAAGGGGTGTCCAGTATTTGTTGTCTCAAATTTGTTCTCTATACAATTAGGTTTTCCCCAAATTATCCCCTGTCTTATGGACATATTTAGTTTACCCTTTATAAAAAAAGATGGATGTTATTTTATCGGAGCTAGAGGACAAATAATCACGATCTAAATTAACGTTAGTTGACTATTTTCGAGGACGGTCTACGGCAGGTGTAGTCTGCACTGACACACTGTCCACACAACTTCAGTATAGTGCTTACCGTTACTAGTGCGTGTACAAGGTTTGTATGGGCTCGGTACATTTCTCTCGGCTTTTGAACCACGTTTTCGTGAACAATATTTTCCACTGGCTAGTTTTCCTTAGTCAGATATTATCAATAAACAATTCTGTATCAATAATTTTCTCGGGGCAAGCGAATTATTGCAACTTTTGCAATTATTGCTACTACACAACAGAGCCTATGGCTATATCGTCAATCATTATCACACAAGACCATTTGACCTATTGCGCAATACTGCTCCATGGTGTATCTACGAACTAGCTTATTGTAAGTCAAGTCAGTTCAGTGACTGTGGGGTGCGTCAGTTTACATGGTGCGATGACTCACCATGTCCGAGGTATAGGGGGTTTGTCATACAACTGACAAGTGCATAACCACCCATGGAAGGCTGTTTGCTGCATGTGTGAGGAGGACGTGGTAGTCTAATGGTAAAGGCTCTGGTCTTGTGATCCGAAGATCGTGGGTTCGAGTCCCGCCACAGTTGTCTTCAGACAAGGCACTCCATCTCGATTGTCTCTCTCTCCACCCAGGTGTTAATTGGGTACCTGTGAGGTGAATCTTGTATGGTTGCGCCTCTTGAAGGATGCATTGACCCGGCCTAGTGGGTCTCGCAAGTTGTACCAATGACCAGGGGTAAAGTATGTAAAGCGCATTTGATACGTATCTGATACTGTATGTAAATCTTCTCTATATAAATCTAAAGTCTAAACATTATAACATTATATTGTATGGAAGCGAAACCTGGGCTGTTAAGTGAAGATGATCGGAGATATAGAGAGGAATGACATGCAGATGATATGGTGGATTTGCAATATGAACCTTAAGGACAGGTTTAGCTCAGATGAGTCAAGGCTTAAGCTTGATATGATAGGAGATATGCAAAAGACAAGATTGAGGTGGTTTGGCCATCTTGAAAGAATGGATGAAGAGAACTGGGTTAGTAATTGTAGATATATGAGATTACTGGTATAAAAGCTAGAGGAAGGTGGGATGAGGTTGTGCAGAGAGAACTGTTGGAAAAATGGAACAGATGTTAAACCAAATATGATGATGATCTTACTGTGCCGTTGTCAGGTTCATGAGCTGCATCAACTAGAGTGACTAAATATGAACTTGTTGAGAAAGTATGGTGCAAAGCCATTTCCCCAAAATTGCAGAAATTCAGCCCAACCCTCTATGAATTAGATCGAGACAATGTATTCCATACCATGAATAGTCTACCCTACCTATAGAAATTGGACATCTCAGGTGTATTCAGAAAAAGATACAGGATTGACAAATGTATTCTTCAGAACCAAGCCTAGATATAAAACCAACCTCTAACAGGATCATGTACCCATTTACTGATAGGTGGACAGAGTATAGAGAGAGATAGAGGGACGATGGTCAACTGGCAATGCAGTCCAGCGTGCCACTTCGTTGGCCTGAAATGTTATGAAGCTGGTCGCTGCGGACGTTGTGTTCGTCGTATCTTCCTTATATGTTTCTTTCTTGGCTTTCTCTTATACCTTGTAACGGGATGGAGTGTGTGGTTTCTTCGTATGGGGTACTTTTTACCAGATTGGAAAAACCGTGAACGTTGTGTACCTGGATGTTACCTGAGTTTCGTAATATCTAATGCAAACTCTTTGTAATCTGCCTCTGAATCACTGATGTAGTAACGTTGGCAGAACTCAAATCCAACCACTGGCCATCCTCTACGAACTGCCTTCATCAATACCTTAGACGGTTCATTGGAATCGCATAGAGACTGCTTGGTTATCAAAATTATTTGAACTAGATGCATCGATAACACGTTTGGGATAACGCCTGAACGAGCTCCTCTTCACTTTTGTTTGGCGTACCTTTTAGTACGCACGCTGGTACACGACCTGTGATAACAAAGTTGTACCTGGTAGATACCGATATCTCCCCTTCTTTCGTTTCTGACATGTTGCATGCATGGTCGCGTTGTAACTGATGTACCCACTCTTTGAACTTTCGACCGGATTGTGCCATATCTGTGTTTGGTGAATCAATGTAGGCCAATATCCGATCTTGAAGAATTCTATACCGATGGAACAAAATAGCATATGTCGGGTCGACTTTTGTTAGCACCCCCTCTTCGGGTGTGCTGAAAGAAATAGCAGCTATCGACGTGATGGGAATGGTTGCCTCTTTCAGTGAAAAATCTCATCATAGAAGGGAAAGGCAACTCGTTCAAGAGGCATGGTGTGACATCTATGAGTTTCATCATTTATGGAGTCAGGTTTTTGCCACCATAAAGAATTACGAAAAGCTTATGGAAAATATCAACGTCACTGACCAACTTTTCGACATCTTCCGGTGGCAACCCCCACATGAAATCATTTGCTGTCCTCGATGTAGAGGAGACGCCATCCTTTGGTTTACCGTCGGCATCGTTATGACGTAATGCAAATATTGCACATGACAAATGTGAGTATATGGCTGACTCTAGCTGATATTCCGTGACTTGAGGGGGCCAATTAAGTTTTAGCTGAACGAACTCGTCAACGTTGTACTTGATATTGCAGGAGGCAACACCCTCTAACAAGGGGCCAAATGGGGAATCTGCTTCACATGGAAGTGATATGGCGTGAGCATCTCTGTAACTCAAGGTCATTTTATCAGTTAATGATCCATCTGGAGATAGGTTGATTCTCTCAGTCTTGTAAACCATTCGGTCAACCATGTTCTTCTTCAGTCTCCGCAGTTTATTTTCAGCAATGAGTGCATTGCTACTGTTGCGATCAGTTAGAGATATATGGGCAGCGTGCATTTATACGGTATTTCTCTTTGACCCTTGATGGCACATATTCATCCAAAAGGATCCATTTTCGCCAGGAAAAGAACATATCAACGAAATCCCAAGCTCGAAATGATGAACCATTTCATTTCTCGTTTAGAGGCACTCTGCTTGATGTCATAGAGGAGTCTCATTTGAGGGGTTCTTTCCCTCCTTGATGTATTTCACTGGCTGCTCTTTGAAAAGCCCTCTAATCTTCCACTCTTCCCCCTAGAAGTTTATTGAATGGTTTGCGGTTTGGTGTTGTGCAATACTCAGGTATGTTGTCTTTCGTCTTCGTTTCTTCCTCGGTGTCTGCTCATCTTTGTAGTTACTTGATTCTCCCGGGTCAGTTTCCGGCTTGAACTTTTTTTGTCGGGGATCCAGAAGAAGTGCTTTCATTACCCATGCTCTTTTGCTCTGTTTCTAGTCCAGGATTAGACTCTTTGTTGCTAGAAACGGAAGATATTTCAGGGAAGTGAGAACATATTGTGAGAAGCGTCTCTAGGATTTCTTCAAGGGCTACGATCATCAACGATGTCATTTCTTTGTAATTTTGTATTCGTTGCCAGAGGCAAAATGAATCTATGCAGTTACGCATGTGTGTGTGTGTGTGTGTATGTCTGTAACACCGGCTTGTAATCACGATAACTAAAAAAAGAGGGTATCTTGGAGCGGTCTCATACTTGGTGGGTAGGTTACCCATATGAGTAGATGGTCCCTATTGTTTTTGGTGTCAATCTCAGTAATATTCATGAGTGGGCGGGGTTAGAGTGAATTTCTTTAAATGTCGATATATCCGCAACCGTATGTCCGATTTTGATGAAACCTGGTTTGGTGGTATTGGTAGGAGGTGTAGTATATGTATGGGTGATATGACATCTCATCTCAT
>JAODUJ010220879.1:0-10489 GCA_027564615.1 Psolus chitonoides
CCACGGCCCGTCCCCATATTTCCCTGCTTCAATCTCTTATGCTGAACGCTAAGCGAGAAGGCAACAGGTACCATTTTAAAGGTATGACCCGACTGGGCTTTGAACCCACGGCCTCCCGGGTGGAAAGCGAACGCTCTACCCATTGAGCTAACCAATCGTATACGCGGCGATTAATTGATATTTTGTGAAATAGTAGGCGATGATCAGTGGTTTTTGTGCAATAGTAAGATAAGCAGCTCTCACATATAGGGCCCGAGCTAACATAGTGCGCCCCGAGTGAGCGCTCGGGAAAGAACGGTGTTACCCCGGGTGGATACGAAGAGCGCTCCGGGACACTTCCGGTAGCTCTCGGCAACTCTTGAGCCTGCACAAAACACTCGGGGCCGTAGCCCCGAGTTGCAACACGGGGCTCGCTAGGAGTTCACTCGTGGCTCGTTCGAGGCACTCGGGGCCGCACTCAGGGAACTCGGGGCTCGCTCGGGCATAAGAAAATTGTCCTGAGTTTCCCCGTTTTTACCCCGAGTACCCCGAGTTCACCCCGAGCGCCACGACCGAGCCCCGTGTTAAGAGGTGACCCATGCGCCCGAAGAACTCGGGGCTCGCTCGGGGAACTCCGGGATCAGTCGGGGCCGCTCGGGGTGGACTTCGGGTGAACTCGGGGTGAACACGTCATGCACTCGGAGTACCCCTAGTTCGTCCCTACTGCACCCCGGGTGGACTCCGGCCAAACTCAGGATGTTATCATTCCGGGCTCACTCGGGGACATTTTTGGCACCGACCTGACCCCGAGTTAAACTCGGGACACTCTGCTAGCTCGGGACTTATATGTGAGAGCTGCTTAACCAGTGCCGTCTAGGCGTCGATCAAAGGTTTTGTGCAATAGAAAGATAGATAATATAGCCCGCCTCGGCGACGATCAAAGGTTTTTGTGCAATATTCGGATGGTAAGATTGATAATCAGGGCTGTCTAGGCGACGATCAAACCGATCAAAGGTGTTTGTACAATAGTAAGAGATAATCAGGGCCTAGACAACGATCAACGGTTTTGTGCAATGGTCGGAAAGTAAAATATATAGACAAACAGGGCTGCCTAGGTGACGATCAAAGGTTTTTGTGCAATTGTAAGATAGATAATCAAGTGTTGGTTCAAGCCAATCTCATCCGGAGAATCCGTTATTCGTCTTAAAGTTGTCAGGTATCTGTGTAGTAAGAATGATAAATGACATGATACTATTAGGGACGTACATCGTGTGTGAATCCTTCTATTTTACCCCATGTAGTTTCATTTTCCAATGAGATCTTTTCCTCCAAGTATATGTGGCTGTCTACTGCTGCTATAGGATTACTTTGAACTTGGAGCTTGCTTATCATTACTTTTGTCTACATAATGTTCATGTTGAGTCGTGCAATTCCTACTTTCGCGTTTAGTTGAACGATCATTGCCTTTAATTCTCGTGGCCTAATAGTAGGATACCATCTGCAAACCATGCAGAGATGCGTGAGATGTTCACCATCTTCCATAGCTGACGTGAAGAGTTTTGGAGAAATTGGATAACCTTCTCTCTATTCTTTTAGTATTTTAAAAGAGTTAAATAGTTGTTATGTGCTCTATGTGAATTTTGGGTTATTGTAGATGACTTTGATTAGGCGAATGTCCTTTTAATCATTAACCTGCCTCTCCAAAGCTTTCAGAAATGCCTGATGGTCCACGCTATCAAATACTTTCTTGTAGTCTACAAAGCCCAGGCAAATGTTGAAGCGATATTGTTTAGATTTTTCAATGAGCTGGCTCAATGTTTGAGGATGGTCGGTTGTTCTGAAACCTGCTCAAAATCCTGCTTGCTTTTTTAGCTGGTTTTCAGGAACGGCTTGACTTGTCAAAGGCTGATACAAGAACGTATTTATAACCCAAATGTTAGTTTTGTTTATTAGATATTTACCGATAAATCAATATTTTCCGATATATCGATTTGAACCAATATTTTAGTGTACAGCGATATTTTGATATTTTGCGATATTGGAGGAACTTTTTGCCCCCTCAAACTCGGACATAGATCTGCGCCCCTGGATCAAGGTATTCGAATGAAAAAAATTGGCTAGAAAAAAAACATTTTTCACCAACATTGAAGTGGGACCATACCCCCTTCTCCGGCCCTCCGTTCGACCGACCCTGTGCCAGGTTTATGTAGCAATTTTCACGTAGATTTCTTCGCCGATAAAGTCTATTAGCTAAATTACGGCATAAGACAAACAAATTGTTATTGATAACATCGACTATATTATTGGCCGCCCGCCGTATCCGGCTATGACTTGCATCCCACGAGTCCCATGGCCCGATATAGCCAACAACACAGTGCCCGGACAACAACCCATCCAAGCACCTGATTAGGCTGTTAGACCCATTTATACACCTGAGTGGAGAGAGGCAATCGAGGCAAAGCGCCTTGCCTACGGACGCACAACGGGAAAGCTGAGCAGTCCTGGGAGGATTCGGACTCGCAACCTCTAAATCTGTAGTCCGGAGCTCCACTGATTGAGCTATTCGCCCCATTGACTCTGGTTCCCATGCATAATTTACCTCTGTCGGTATGTCTCTGCCAGCTCGTCTGTATCTATTCCATTCTCTCGGCAGTAGTTTTGCCAAAGCCCAAGACTTTGGAAAAAACAGATGAGGGATTTCAAGGTGCCTGACCACACTTTTTCAAAGTCGTGGCTGTATGGGATAAAACAGAAACAGTATATTATATCTCCGATTTTTTCGTTCATGCTAAATCGGGGAAGTTCTCTTGGTCTAACGCGGCGTATTTGATAAATCCAGTACGGTAGTGCTGAATTGCTCTTATTAGGTTATTCAACATTTTGATCTTTTGTGACCTAATAAAATTGAGCGTGGAGTATATCCGAGCCTATGTAATACCCCCAGGATATCCATATATCCGTACTACATTCCATTTGGAAGACAACTTTAGAGTAGCAATCATTCAGTTAGGTATATAATAGTTCTTTATTCATATTAAATTTCGATGAACAGTGGACCTACAGACACAATACCACAACGCTAAGAACTTTGTATAGGCCTACTGTCCTTCGTTTCATTGCATCACATATACGTTTAAATTATTCTGCCATGGTGTTAGCATGGGATGCCTCGCTCGTGACACGATATCTAAGGACCGATATCTTCTACGCAACCAATTTTGTTTGATTGTCAAATAATTAATTGTCGGTGGTGGATGCCCATGGTCAGCTGGGTTTGAAACAAAAACCAATATAAGTTTCGAAATACTCTTAGCAAACTTGTTTAAACTTTAGCGATGAATTGTATGCCATAATTTGCCTGTATGTTTTTCATATGAGCACATTAACCCTGAAAATGCAGACACGTAGCATCCAAAATCAATATAGGCCCCATCGTGATAACTCACTGCTGAAAAATACTATACGAAAAATTGCGGTAACTTTTATTTACCATGTCCAAAACTGTAAATATAGGCCACTCAAACAACTGCCGACAATGACGGGCGCAGATTTTCAAATATTTCCATTGGTGGTGGGGCCAAATTCCCATTTCCCCCAACAGACCTCCCTTTTCCCCATCTTTCTTCAAATTTGCCTAAAAAACCCCGAACTTCCCCGACTGCGCAACAGAGGTGGGGGGGGGCATACCACTGCTGACATAACCACCGTGGGTTGTGGGTTTTCTCCAACACTCTTCCTCATCTTTATTATTGACCTTCTTGGCCTCAATCCAAGTTTGAAAGCACATTTTCGACTCGATACACATAGACGGTACAGCAATTACTGTGTTAAATTACAATTCCAGTAATTACTGTTTATATTGTAAGGTAGTAAGTATTATCAGTTTATCACACAGTGTATAGTAACAACTATACATAATTTAGTTCATCACACCAGTGTAGTAACAACTATACTTCTCGTAACACGTGTTAGACAAATATAATTCGTGATGTTAGTTACTGTGTTAGGGTTAGGTTTACAGTAGTTACTATATCGGATATGTGTATCGGCTGAATCTTCGAAGACCATGCCAACAATTCAATAACGCAGTATCGACTAAATCTCTAACATGAGAACCTATATCGAACTTGTGGTTTAAAATCCATTAGGACCAAGTAATATCAGTTAAATAAGTGCTGACATTCCTAAGAATAATGTTATTTTTGTGGACCAAACAAAAAGCTTTTTGAACTTTGTGAGAAAATAAGATAATGAAGAAGATGACTTCTGCTTTGAAACTCGACCAGAAACTTCCTATACTATGCCGATATGCATGCCACACGCCGCCTATCCTCGGCATAGAAAGGTCTACGCACTTTAAACACGGCTGCATGTAATTTGTTGTATTTGTTCATTAACCCTTCGGCACACGGCTCCAATTATACGGGGGGGGGGAGGGGGATGGCTGGATAATGGCTGGCACGTAGCTTCAGCCGGGCCCCATTGTCTGCTTCCCCCTGCTTGAAATTCATGGCAGCTACTCGCAATTCCGAGCTCGGCGTGGCCATGCAAAAAGGGGGAGGGGGTCGAATACGACCCTGGCAGGTGAGCTAAAGTGTTAACGCTGACCATCTTGATATCATCAATTATATTTAGAAAACTTAGATTGTTTTTTATCTCAAGTTGGACCACACTTTTCAACTCAGATTTGTACCATTGTACGTCTAAATACCACACTCAAACTATTCCAACGGTGACCCTCTATCCTTCTGTGATATATTTTTTAAACTGACTGGTTTTGACTGTCTGTTTATTTATAGGCTTTTTTGTTTAGGTTTGTTTTGTTTACCTTAATGTTATTATTAATGTATTTGATTGGCTGTTTAATTTAAATTTATTCGTTGAAAAGCATATGAATCCTTTACCAATGGAACCACAACACTATTTCAATGCGACACTTCATTTGTACACAGTGTATATAGTGTTAACTTCATTTCAGGTGTCGCACTAAGATAGTACACAAATTTGTCATATGCAATCACCTCCTTTTTCTAGCTCGTTGATTCGATATTTTTATTCAAATGGTACAAAGGTCACCCTGCGCCCACTGCGCATATTTCGCATGTATGGTAGCAGGTCATTTTTCGCGCGCAACAGCTGCTTGCATGCTGCCATAACGTTTTGCGCATTATGCATGCATGGAAGCTGGCTATCATAAACACGGTGAGAGTAATAGCTGCATTATTGCTGCAACAGTTGTTTTGCACATTTCGCATGCATGCGCACTGGCTATATTATTACTGGAGCAGTCGTTTGCGCCTTTGGCATGCATGGTAGATGGAAACCACGGATTTATTTTTCCCGCACTTCGCACACGTTCTTCGTCAATGTTTACGCATTCTTCATAAACAAAATGTAGGATACATCAACATCTTGGCTTCAACACAACCTCTTTACGTGTCCCGATGTATCACCCTAAATGTACGCCATTTTGCTCGCGCCTCGCGCTCTCAATGGATGTTTTTACGCCGATAATGGAACTTTGCCCATTTGCCCGAGACCCTGGATACCCAACTGAACTAAGGAAAGTTACCACGGAGACTTTGGATTTTACTTTTATCCTACTTTTATTTTACGCAAACGTATATCATATGATGCATGAAATGTCGCCATGGAATGACCCGTATGACAAAACACAGTAATCAATTTCGTAACAGAGTGGACAAAATGAAAAAGTGGAAAATTGGTAATATTTCGATAATTATACGTGTATGATGACAAATCTAGCATCAAATGGAAGAGGTCAACATGCTCTTCAATATGAGTGGCCTCACAACTACATGGAAA
Source organism: Psolus chitonoides (assembly GCA_027564615.1). Lineage (NCBI taxonomy): Eukaryota > Metazoa > Echinodermata > Holothuroidea > Dendrochirotida > Psolidae > Psolus > Psolus chitonoides. The sequence goes on from JAODUJ010220879.1 coordinate 5,806, forward strand.
TGTGTTTCCTATTATTTTTCTATTATTTAACTTACCGTTCAATCACGCTATAGTTGGGAGCTACACCACGCGCTTCTCTCTCAACGGCTGGACCATACGCCTTCGCACTCAAAAGTGTATGGTACATCTGTGGAAACGATGAAATTAATATCACGTAACTATATACAGTAGTAAGTTTTGAGATGGCATGGGGGTATAGGCGTACGGGCTCCAATCTACCAGGGGGTGGGGAGCAAACAGTTTTTGCTCGAAAAATTTAATATTTGCCCGAATTTCATAAAGAGTAATTTATCTCAAATTTCGAAGGCTTCGGCAATGAAGGACAAGAGAGAACCATACCTCTGACCATCATCAGATTTCGCCAACTTTTTTCAGCACCTAACTGTTTTTTCTGAAAATAATTCTGCAATTATATATATTTTCTCATTTCTCCTCTCTACCCGAAAAATGAGGCGGCTGCCGGAAAAATGGTTCATTTCCAAAACTGGGCCCCTGCCCACTCCCACTTCCCGGCCCGTACGCCTATGCTTGGCGGCCTGTCTCTAGTGCTTGCGACTCTCAGGCGAACGGTTGTTAGTTCGAGTGCAACCTCGGTTGTCACGAGTGTTCCTCAAGCAAAACACATCAATCCGCCCGCTTCAGTCCACCAAACTGCAAATGGGTAGGCCCACTATATAATACTTCGGATAGTGGTTATCCAACGATGGACCGACGCCCCGTCCGGGGGAGTATTATGCTCCCATCCGGGGGATATCCTGGATGGACACACCTACAAAGTACCGTATGAGTTCAATCAGTGTTTGACCTCATTTCTAGGTATGTGAGGAATCCGACCTAGCACCATTCACCTATCGTGTTTACATGAGGCATCACAGATACACACACAGGTACACAAGCATGCATAGACTGCATACATTCCTTTTGCACATGCGGGGAATAAAAAATGAGGTGCGATACCCTTACGATTCGTATTTTACTTGTCAACTTGTGTGTAGTGCCTTCGAAGTTCCTGAGGACACATCAAATAGTCCATCATTATACGATATGACCCACAACAAATTGCCCAAAAAATATTTGAATGTTATTTAAAGTAGAAAGACCTATATGTTACCGAAAATTCTATCAGTAGAAGAGTGCCTAATTTGCATAAACACAAGATGGCCGATAATTATCTATATTTTAACCCATGATGAAAATATCTAAATCGTTTGGATGTACCTAAATATGCCATTAGTATCAGAGAACGTCCTAAAGCAAAAATGGATCACGTTGGTAGCGTGACGCAGTGGATTGAGTGTTCCGTTTGCACCAAAAGGTCCCGGGTTCAAATCCTACTCAGTGTCTGCTTGCTCGTCAAAAAGCTGTACGACAGTTGTTGATGGTTTCGCAAATTTCTGGTTTCATCAAAAAGATGTACTGCAGTTGTTGATGGTTTCGTTATAGTGGGAGAGCGATTCATTTAGGGAAACCTTGGGTTCATTGGTTAAGTTCCGCACGGCGGTTATGCAGTGATGACGGTCAGGTTGCTACCACCTCTCTCAGCATTTAGGAAAATGGCTAGAGACTGAGAGTCTCACTCACGTCCGTCGGATGGGGATGTTAAATGGCCGTCCCGGGGGCAGGATGGGATTGTATGGTTACACGCCTGCCTCTTTACCCTCGGCTGAACACTGTTTGGAAAGTTCAAAAGTTCACTGTTCAAAAGAGACAGCGAGCTATCGCCTTTGTTTATCCATGATCACACTTGGCTCCAGGGTTCTTCGATGAGCCATAGTTGGCTTCTTAAACCTGTAGATAACTAAACTAATCTAAACTAAGATGTTTTGGTTGTCGGATTTTATGACCGTACACCATTTTTGTATTATAATTTACGCTTTATGGAATGATTGACGCACAAGGGCGGCAATCTGTTCTCAATATTGAGGGGGGGGGGACCCCATTTTCAAATAATTTACTGTGTGAAAAATCAAACTCTATGGTCAAGTCCTCAGATATTGAGTGGGGAATGTCTCCCCCCCCCCCGGTTAGCATCCCATGTTGACGCATACCTATTTACAATTTCTATAGAAAAGGCAGCCTATATACATGAACAGGAAACCAACGTTTGGAAGAGAAAAAAGGCTATGTGTGCTATAGACCTAACATTGAAGCTGGGCTCACGGGATTTGTGTATTCCTTTCCGATACATGTTGAAGTAACATTTGTGTCATGTAGTCTACGTGGGTATGTCCTAAACTGGTGCGCAGGCGCGGGCGAAAGCAGTTGCTTTCAAATGTCTGTTCCGGGGTTTTCTTTTTTGTTTTGCACCTCTTGAAATCAGGGGCATCCGTGCGTTCTCGGATTCATCGATCTCGACCGACTACTCACCATATTCATTATTTGGGAAGCTTACGCTTAGTTTTATGTTATTTTTTCAGAGGATCAATTCAAACAGCTTCTTCGGTAAGATCGTTTTTTGTGTGGAGTTGACCCAGCCTAACATTATTCGTGTATTGTATTTATGTAGCCTAGTCTCCATACTGTAGGCTAGGACCAGGACTAGCCTGTACTGTAGCTACAGTGACAGTACAACGTTCCTCCTTGTGGTCACCACACTGTTAACATGTCGAAAATTGAAATAGGAATCTACAGTCCACTATACGGTTTATGTGTTGCTGTACTTATCAACCTGTTCACTTATCCCAGTCTAGTCAAGACGCCGTCCTTTGACTTGTCAACATGTCAGTCTTCGGCAATACAGCTTATAAAATGAACCCATGTCTATTAACCGTGTTTGGGAGAAACTACCAGGCACAAATCATGCCCAATGCTGCCAGAAATAAATCTTGTAAATTGTTAGGCCTACTGTTATTGATCTTGAGTGGTGTTGTAGTAATCAAATGTCAATTGGCAACCCGACCGAAATATTCCTTTCCACAGAAGCTGATATCATCAATGACTACGTTATATTGTCACGTCAACCGATATACATCAAGCCGAACCATCATCATCCGGGCAAGTCAGCAGATAATCCTTCATCAAAGTTTTCAGCCATCTTTATATCTTAAGGTGGGTCACATTGTCAATTCGCTAATTCTGCAGAATCCACGTTTCAATCTAACCGTTCCATTTGCTTACTTTCTAGCGACAGCCTGTCATATACAGCTACGCTATTTGTTAACACTAGGCTACAGACACAACTTGTAATATAATAACTCCGTCCACTCATTGAGTTCTTCAATAGACGGTTATAGGTTGCTGGCATATTTTATCTTGCGACTCACTGCAAGGCCCTAACCTATGGGTCATAACGACTAGAGATAGCCGACAATTTATTCTTCGCTTTTTGTGCACGGATATTACCACTGGACGCTATTGGACTGTCGATGTTTTCACTGTTGCCGTTTACATGCAGTCGATGCTACAACCAGTTCTAGTTAGCCAATCTGGCACGTAATTAACTTGATGCTTACCTGTGCCTTCTCGCTGTTCGCCGACGGTAGCCTTCACAACATTCATCGCAGCATTTCATCACCAACATTCCAGGAGCCTAACTTACCTGTCTCCTTCCCAGTGATTAGCACCTCAACTCAACTGCAAAGCGAACCTTCAACAGAACACTTACCCGCACCACAGACAATACGCATCGTCGAGCTGTTCCACCATAATTGTGACCCACAGACATGTTCGCTGTCAACCTAAATCGTCATTCTCAAGTTTGCCTCGCGTTGACTCTTCATCACATGTCACAGGAATTGGCAGTAGCTATACGGCCATCCTCAACGCGTTTCTTCCACCTACATCATTATGCATTGCATCATCACATATATCAACACACGTTGTCTCCGCGCTGTCCTTACTTTTATATTTACAGATACTGACATCACAGGCGTACCAACCAGTCAGGGAGAAGATCACGGAGAACTGTACGACACATCAAGGTTTGGATATAAAATAATACATGTATTAGAGCTGGAGTAAATGGTCAATACTCTGAACTCTATTGGCTTAACAGTTAGGTAACACAATTCACTCAATTTTTCTAGAAGTAGCCTAAAATGATTTAGACGATCATTACAATGTTTCATGTATATAACCTCTCGAAAATATTGCAATTTCATGGCCATCACCTGCTGATTTTAGCAACTGGAGGGGGGCGACAATTTTGGGAAAATCCCCCATGACCCACCATAGCCCTTCTACCCCCACCCCACCCCAGTGGCGGATTCAGAAGTGAAATTTAGGGGGTGCATCATGTTTGTATGTGCTCAAATTTCATTTTAAGACCAATTTAAGGAGGGCGAGTACAAAAATGCCATTGACTCGAAACTGGGGCGCGAATTCCCACTGTGCCACCCATGGATCCGCTATTTGGCCCTCTCTCATAGCTGGACCTCCCCCACGAAGTGAATTAGTTGAAGTCTGACTCTGAACCAACATTTCCACTCCTCCAAATCCGTGGTTATTAGGTCTACAACAACACGCTGTTGGCCTAAGAACGTTGAACCTAAGAACGTTGGCCTATATGACCATCACGTGACCTACAACTTCTGGCAAACAAACCGCGAACAGTACATGCAGTCAACTCACTCAAATCACCAGGGAATATTAATTAACCCATTTCCTGCCACCTGTTTAGCATTATTTTATATAAAATCGCCAAAGGGTCAGAAGCTTTCAAAACCTGTTTCATTAGATGCGCAAG